>JAHXRV010011669.1:0-16290 GCA_019904355.1 Psilocybe tampanensis | reverse complement strand
TTTCCATTGTTTTGCGAACAATGAGATGAGCTGATCAAACGAACTGCGAGTCGAGCCATCAATACATTGCCGTTTTTGGTGTCTTAGATAATGGTTTCTCAAATAGGCAACCACGTGAGTGGGGCGGAAAGTCAAAAGCTAGCTCGATGAGGCTCGATGCCTGGCAGGCCGGCAGTTTCCGTTGATGTGACGTCACAGCAGGTGGTTTGCGTAACAGGGTCTAGAAAGGTTCGAGTTCGAGGGGTCCAACACAATTACCGAGCGAAAAAAATTCGAAAAAAATAAAACAAATTAAAGCATCGAAGAAAGCAACGGCCATCGACAGCGCTTGGATTACACAGATAGCATAATGGATCAAATAAGTTAAGTATTGGAACAAAAAAAAATCGAAAACAATGAATCCGGGTATCGACTACGCGAACATGGACACAGATAAAAGGCCGAAAGTTCACGCAAAAAATGAAAATACTTGGAAATGTCTGTCAAGAAAGATTGAAAAAGAAAAAAAAAAATGCAATGAACAAGAAATAGGGCAAAACGAGGGACTTTCGTACGGCCCACAAACTTATCTGACTAACTTGAAGTAGAGGATGAAAAGAACCAGGACCACAAAGAAAACCCCGATAGCACTGAGTATGTATCGCTGTCGGTGCATCCTGTACAGAAAATAAAAGGAGGGGCGGCAAGTCAGATCATTGTCCACGATACGTTGAATGCAGGCGTCCGGTGGAGGTGATGTTTCGAGGAGTGTTGGATGTGGGGGAGGGACTTACTGCTTGATCATGCCTTTCAATGTCCCACTTGCCCTGTCAATGTGTGTGTCGGCCGTTTGGAGCTGTAATTTGACCGACAAAGAAACATGTCAGTTCCAGAGCCCATGAACCGTCCAATACAATCAAACAGGGGGTAATAGAAAGTGAAGAAGGGGAAATGGAATTCGATCCAGTATGTAATGACGAACTGGACGCAAAAGATGCGAGGAAAAAAAAAATACTGACCGTGTTCCTCGAATTTTCAATCTGCTCCCTCTGTCCCCTCAATGTCCTCAAGATATCCGCACCATGCGCCTCCGTCTCCAAAGCCACGCCCATCGACTCGCCCAATCTGCGACTGCCGTCATTCAACGTCTCTGTGCCGCGCAACAGCCTCTCCCTGTCGTTATCGCGGTAGGGGTCGTCCGACGAACCGCCAGCAGCACCCGATGAGGAATATTTCCCCATAAGATCCGTCCTCGCTGCGGCCGCATGTAGGTCTTTCGAGAGCTTCTTGTACTTTGTCAGGTCGGCTTTGGCTTGTTTTAGACGGACGAGGTATGGTGGTTTGACGGATTGGGGGATGCCTTGAATTTCGACTTCTAATTGAGACACCTAAGGCACCCGAAAGACGGTGGAATTGAGAGGACCAGAGGGAAACTCGCGTGGTCAGCATTCCGAAAGCACACAAATGATATAGGGCGATGAAATCGCAACATACGATGTCGTCTGCCTCGTCTAGTTCAATTTCAACTTTTCGTAACGCGGCTTTACGCTGTTCTGAAAAAGATTGGTTATATATTGCGAGATGGGCCAACACATGAAATGGAAACGGGATATCGAAGCGGATGTAAGGAAATGAATGTAGGAATGGGGGATATTATGGATGTAAAACTAAAACGAGGGGTACTAGAAGAACAACAGGATAAAAAGGACCCACCTCCAAGCTGATTCTTCCCATTTCCCTCCAGCTTATCCGAAATGCTTCCTATGACATGCTTGAAGTCTTGCTCATAAGCATCGAACATCGCAGTCGGTGTCTGATCCATGTTCGTTAGGTGTTGTGTAGTCGACGTCTCTGTACCGATGTATCGTTGTCTTTCAGGCTGCGAGGTAGAGCAGAGGTTCTGAATAGGTTTGGGGCTTTGTTAACCGGGGTTTGATTCGGGAGTCAGGTCAAAGCCAGTGTATCGTTGACAACAGAGTACTGATTGAGGTACTGAATCAGAAAGGGAGTTTATGAGTTGAAGTAGATGCATACATATAATGTTACTGCAAAGGGAAACGTTGCAAGAAGGAGGAAAAGGACAACGAAAAGACAATGGTAGAAAACCAGAAGTCTAGTCAGGCTGCAGGAGGCGTGAAGATACCAAAATGGGTAACAATGCTTTGTCATCCTTGCCGTAAGCGGCACGACGGCATCTCAGTAGTCGACCCCCTGAATGCGCTGAAAGCCCTTTAGCACAACTTTGGTAAATTTATATAGAAGAATGGTAATTATAATTATATCAACCTAGTAAAACTATTATACACCTGTATAGCGCTGCATGGAGGAACACCAGTAATAAACCGTACACCGCAAAAACAAAGAAATATCCCGCTTCAATCCTACAAAACTCGTCAAACACATCTTCACCCAGATCGCATCTTAAGTGCCAAATACAGCCTACAACACGAAGAAGATAAGTGACCAGATCCCACTGATGAACGCAAATCGGAGAAAAAAAAAAACGCACGCAATCCTATAAATGGCCAAAATGGAGATGAGGATGCCTATCCAATTTCTATCCCTAATATGGCCAATATCCAAATAGTTGAGGACGTCCTGACCCGACACCGTACACGTCTCTGGCGTGGACGAGGGATACGTGCACGAACATACACCGTTAACGATGGTCTCGCATTTGAACGTGATCCCTCTAAGGTCGGACTGGGATGTGATTTGTCAATCAATTGAGCGTCAAGAGAACCAAGTGTTTGGGATTAAGTACTGACGTTGGTCATCAACTCGAATGCATACTTCTGATAATCCATGTAATGGAAACTGAAAAACCAGAATCGCGGCAGAGAACGCGCTTTGATACTGCAAGACCAGTTAGTACGCACGACCGGAGCATCATTGACGAAGAACGACATACAAGTATCCACCGACGCTCATCCAGAATCCGTTCATACTATATGCCAAGCATTGTCAGAGATACCAGAAGATCCAAGTCGATGACCAACAACACGTACAAAGAGCTAATAGCTAACGCTGCGACGAAAATCGGGATGAAAGACGCCACGACGAGCGCCTGACTTTCCGCAGTGAAGATGGCCAAGAACAGATAAATGACGAAACGGAAGAAAGGCGCAACACCCGAATGCAACCCCTGTAATCCCAATTTGTCAGTTATTGAGTGTCACACACACAAGTTCGCGGGATTACGACTGACGATCGCCCAATAGCAGATAACAGTAAAGATGACGGTCGAGGCGAAGAGGAAAGGGATGTTGACTAGAGTGTTCGAGAGCACAAAAGGCAGCGTCGAGTACAATCCATTCTTATGTTCGCGATAGTACACTGCACGTTCTTCTAAGACTGAGATGAATGTAAAATCAGAAATCAGTTCATGGCTGTGCGCGTACAGGTAAATTGCTTACAGGAGGGAATACCAGCTACGGACATCTAGACGGAGATTGAGAATTCCAGTGTTGAGCTGAACAATACATCACTTACGAAACCCAAGAAAGCAACACTGTAGAAGTGGACAGACAATCGATCATTGATCACCGAATCCGAGAGCCCGAGTCGAATCCAAATCGTTCTAAACCACAAACACACAAAGAGGTTAGCACCCCATAGCACAAACACTAAACATTCGTGGCATCACTCACGCAAGCATCAACCCCATCCCACCATACATCCCGACTCTCACACCATACGCCAACAAGTTTCTCATGTAATTCACAGCCGTTCGTTCCGAAAGGATCGCCGTGTGCCAAAATAACGTTCCGAAAGGACCAGCCTTGCCATATAGCGTCGAGTCGTCTTCAACCTTGAAGTTTGTTGGCATCTGCGTCTTCTCTGCGTCAGAAGAACTGTCGGAGGCGAGCGACAGGTAGAATTCTCTAAATTCGTTCACTCCTTTTGAACTCGCTGCGAAGTCGCTGTTGAGGAAGTTCATAGCGTGATCCGAAGGAGAGCTCTATAATTAAAAAAATAAACAAAACGAAGGGCGGAAGGAGGACTATAATTTAGATGGCCAGATTACCGTGATGATAAGAAGTTGTCTTGCTTACAAAGCGCTCAACGGGCCTTCCCCATTTCTCGAAGAACGAGTCGAGCTGATCGACGCGACCGAGATAACACGTCTTCCCAGAGGCGAGGAACATGACGTTCGTGAATTGCGCGAGTGTCTCCAGAGAAGGTTGGTGGATAGAGGCGATGACGATCATACCCTCCGCTTTGGAGAGGCTGCTAATCGATGCCATAACTTCGCGCGCGGAAGTGCTGTCCAACTAGTGGGTCCATTAGAAAACACATCACACTAACGAGATGTCAAGAAGTCCATACCCCTGAAGTAACTTCATCTAAGAAGAGGATACGTCTAGATTTGGTTTATGTGATCAACAATAGCGTGGTTCGTGAAAAACAAAGGCTACACACGGGAATGTCACCATGGCACACGCGGCCGTAACTCTTCGTTTTTGGCCCCCAGAAATGCCTCGTGAGATGGGCGTGCCAATCCGCTGGTCTGCGCAGGTGTTCAATCCAAGAGCTGTGAGCACAAGGTTGACGCGTTCATTGACTTCCTTGCGAGGAAGGAGAGGAAGACTGAGGGAATTCAAGTGTGAGCGTAGACCAGAGATACAACTGAACCGAAGATCACGTACTGAAGGCGAAGGGCATAGGTGACTGATTCCCTGACAGTCAGAACACCGAGCAAGGCGTCTTCTTGCTCGACGAATGTCGAGATTTTGTGCATCATCCTAGGACTAACGGGTTGCCCGTTCAAACGAATCTAAATTCGTGTTGGAGCTATGAAGTAGTGTAATGTTAAGAAGCGACAAGAGCGACGAACCGAACCACCTTCCATCATGATCTTCCTGTATGCCATTACATCAAGAAGCGTACTTTTTCCTAGTTCCATGTCAGATTTCGCGGTAAGCTGTTGGATGCCTCTAAGCCATACCAGCACCAGACGGTCCCTAACCCACTCGATGAGCTCGATATGAATGAATAAAAAGTCTATACGAGCTACTCACCATGAGTGCCAATAACTCCCCAGCTCTGATGTTCACAGAAACATCTTGAATGAGATACTTCTGCCCCTCCTTCGTTCCGACAGCATAACTGAGATTCTTGAAACTCAACACCGATCCGGGAGTGTTCACGACGTTGGTCGGTGAGGATGGTCCGGACTCGCTGAAAGATGAACGAGGCATGGTCGAGAGAATGAAAAGACCTTCAAGGTTCTAGTGAAAGGAAAGGGTTTGGGGGGGCGCGCCATGTACGGAATCACTTTATATATGCGGGCCTCGGGGAAAGCTTGTGACGGCGTTTCTGGTGGTGGTGGACCAGGGTCGTCTCCTTGGAATGATCGAACTGGTTCTCTTTCCAAATGCATGGGATGTGGACGTTTTTTCCTGACAAACGAGTTATGTCTAGAGCACGTGCCAGATAGCTCCGGAGGTGAAGGAGATTGGATGGTATGTAGTTCTCCATCGAGGAACTAATGGGTATTCAGATCCGTGCTGAGATGTTGGGAATGACGCGCTGAGACCGGAACAGGTCTAATTGTGGATTATTTGGTGAATTCCGTTTTGAAAATCAAAATGGACTTCTGGTACTGAAGCCATGGATCCTCGCGTCCGATACCCTGCAGAACCTGGGCCTGAGGACAAAGAAAGTCGTCAACGTCGAAAACGAGGCTTTGCCACTTGGCAGTTCTTCCAGGAGTTCAATAAGTGCCGATTGATCGAGTACGTAGCAGTCGGAAACATACCAAGACCGGGCTCATGATTAGTCCTATCCTGTCCTATGCAACTCTCTTGAAAACCCTCGACGGTCCCTCGTGTATCCAAGGGCCGACGGTTTGCCAGGGTAAACGATGATCATGTGTGTGATACCCCCATTCCTTTAATCCAGGTATGCCCCGACTTGGTAGATAGGTGATACCAAGAAAACGACAGCCAGGAGGAGTTTCATATGTTGCGGGCCATGTGCATGAGGAGGTGAAGCGGACGGTACAAGGCAAAATTTGGGAGACGACAAAAGGTTACGCTGATGGTGGCCGATCACGTGACCCCAGATTCGCTAGCTCCTCCGGAGTTGCTCCTCCGTGCAGCCTCCATGGACTACTTTACGCCCAACGAAGAAACAGAACACACGCGGCAGCTAGTGGTACAGTAAAAGCACTGTTGTCCTTTATTGAAGCTCACAGCAAGATACATATGCCAAGGTTCAATAACGCTCAAGACGGCCGCGGCTATTATTGGGTCAGTCTACTTTTAGAACAAATGAAACGAACTCCTTTTCAACTCGGAAACAGGAGAGCCTTGACAATACACAGCCAGATTCTGTCACTGATAAATGGTACTGTTGCCCATAGCAAGTCTTACCGCGAGTACAGGGTCAATCTGTCATGGCGGTCACGTACTCAAGTTCTTCAAGCTTTCATCCAAGCTTCATAATCTCACGCCCGCCTTGTACTAGATAGTACGTAGCTGCTTGCTATCGAAACAGCTGAAGCAAAACGTCGACACGATGGCAGAATCTGAGCGCTTAAGTATCCATAACATTGTTCTTCACCAGTTCTTTTGCCTTTGCTATCAGATTCTCAACAAAATTACCTCGTGCCCAAGTTTCATCTTTCTCCCACATTTCGTCCATTTTGGTGGCCCACTAATCCGCTGACTCCCGCTGACCACTGGGCGCTGGTATCTGTACGTCAATTGTTTTACAGATCATGACATACATATCGTGACCTATCTCGATTACCTACCATGACTTTATGAGGTCAACCATTGCTTCAATGCGACCCATGAGCACTGAGCAGCCCAAACTGCCATTCGGAAGGCCCAGGAGGGCCGCTAAACTGTGTTTTTTCGTTTGACTCCGGCGTGACCTCATCGGTAGCGGGGGTGCCAGCCATCCGTCGCCGTAGGAATCACTGCACGAATCTCGAATGCGTTAACACGTACCATCTTTCTGATGACGTCGATAGGTTACAAGTCAAAGATTCAACGGTCGGAAGAGCGGAAGAGGAGTGCAGTGGAAGCGTTCACGTTCAGCCTGTACATACTGATGGAGGTTTTGGTCGCTGTGAAGGAACTTCATCGGGAGTTGCTCAATCCGACGGAAATGGACATCTGCGCCAATGCCGCGGAACGGCACGGGACAGATACCCTTTACGGTGATTTCGGAATCAGATTCGGATCACTTTCGGTCCTAATTGGGTATGATACTATGGATATCGCCGGTCCATTGCCACTGGTCGCCGTATCCAAGCCTTTTGAGACCGTCCGTCCTTGGAGTTTCAAAGTTTCTGTTAATCTCCACCATTGAGGATTACAACGAAGAAAAGGCTTTGATATCTTTATGCTCGAAACTGGGACGATTCATTTCAGGATCGTAGTATCTGATTTATACTGTGGTAGTTTTATTGCTATCATCCTTTGACTTGCCTACGGTATTGTCAACGACTCCAGGTTCTAACTCTCCCTCAAGCTCCCGGGCCACAGCTACTGATCCCATCGTCGTCCCGACATCAGCAAGAAACCGCAGCTGGTGTATATACGAGTTGTTTATCGAATTTAACCTCCCATTCCCGTGTCTCAACGCTTTTCGCGCGTTCAGGCTGAAGTAACGAAATCTAAACGTTAGATATTCCCGGAATCAGGGAGTTGGAACTAAATCAGGACTTACGTGGCTAGCATCGAGTTCGTGTAAACTGGACAAGGTCTGTCAATTTGAGATAAATTCGTGTGTTTTTGAATATACACACGATTGCCAATGATTTGGTATATTGCCCAAAAATACAGGTTTTTCATATCGGGATCTGTTATGACCTATACAATGAGAAAAATCGAGCATCAGCTATCGGCGTATGAGGATATCATAATACCATTGTGACCTACGTACCAATACCAGGACGATGATGCTTATCATGCTAACGGAAATCAGGACCATTGCATATGTTTGAAAGAATATACACACCTAGTTAGGATACAGTTGTTGATAGCGTATACCATCAGCTTGTTGATGAGGGTATTTGTCCTAGATTAGGGGGAAGATGAGTACAATGAGATAATTGAGTCGCCTAGAGTCAACAAAATAGCATACTTCTGGACGCCGTGCTTGCTGGTTTGGAGGTAGAATGTCAATGAGCCGGCAGTCAACACATCCGTGGCGACTGCTAAGGCCAAACAAGCCTCTATCAGCGGCTAGATCACAGTATTTCAGCATCAAAAACGCGTAGACAGGGCCGGCCGAGCCAAATCATACCATAAATCTCGAGAACTCGAAGAAGGTCTTGATTTGGAACCTGCGATCGTTCCATATATCTCAGTCAAGGCAGTGGGTGATAAGAAGAATGCTCATAAAAACGCACACTTGGGCGGTAACAGCTAATTGAAGTAGATTATATTAATGCCGACGTGTAGCTGGGTAGACCGTATCCCATGGCGGAAACGCTCACCAACACTCGCTCCTGTCGACACAACATCGAAATGAATTCCAAGCGCTGACGAAGACTTCCTGGAACAAGCCACACACCAAAATTGGCCAATGCGAGAGCTGCCTGTGGAGTCAAGGTCATTGAACATAATAACAAGCGGAAGAACTCAGGCTCAACGAGACATACTAGGATACCGACAAGGGGGATGTTCTTTCGGCTCACTAATAGGATGGATTTAACAATGGTCAGACCGGATAGGGTCATACGACCTTGTTAGGAACAACGAGTGTACGACTTACAATGATAGAGCCTTCTGATGTAGAACAAGTGAACGATCAACAAAATTCCTGACTTTATACCGTGAACGGCGGCTTGGACTGGCTGAAAACGAGGGACCTACAGTCACTCCCTCGACCATCTCCAGTGTCGGGCGTCATCAAAAGCATGCTCTTCGAAGGCAGCACGATACTCACAACTAGCGACCAGGTAACTCTGATAAGTAAACTCGGACTTGAATGGCTGACAATCGTGTAGTAATACACTGATTGCAGCGTAAAGGCAGAATGCAAAGCTTCCATAAACCTGTGTGGCATTTTAGTCTGGCGACTCGGAATCAGGCAAAGATGAGCGCTTATCCTCACAATAACAGGAGAACCTAGTAGTATAGAGCGAGGTATCCGTTACAACTTCATATCGACACGTCAAAAAGCGGACGAGAACACACCGAGGTCTTGATGACGTATCCATCTGACCCGTAATTCTGGAAGTAGAAAAATATTTGAGCACAGGTAACGCCAAAGAGCCTAGAGGCCGGTTTCGCAGATATGAGAATCGTAAGGTCTCTGAGGGGCTGGATGATTTCTCATGTAACTGACCCAGCGGAGAAAAAGGCCCCGATGAGAAGGGAACCAAATGTGCTCTCCATGTTCATCTCGGCCTCCATGTTAATGTTGTCAGAGTCGGAACGGGTGAGTTGGCTGACGAGTCTACCGCTGAGGAGTAGGCCCTGAGGAAAAGGTTACTGAGGGCCTAGCGTCAGGGAGACCTTTTGTATACCGAAAGTATCCGGGATTCCCGACAATCGTAATCAAGACTCCAATCGCTCCGATTGATGTAAAATTAGCATGCGTCGAACAAATGATGAGCGTCTTTATCATAGATGACGATCCCGACGGTGACGGAACTTGCGCTCAGTCGAAAGACAATGTAAGATCCAGATTTCAATGGCCTAAGTCTGGGACTGACCAGTGACATAATCGAGGCCTCCAACGACAGGCACCGTGAAAAAATGCAATCTTAATCTCAAAATAGCATGTTCGGAGGAGTCAAAATAAAAATCGTGAATTAACTTCATTCGTGGAATTATACACTAATTACACTGATTATGTACGTCCCAACAAATATTACAAGCGGGTCACGCTAAGAAGGTCGAATGGTGGTAGAGTAATGTTGCAGCGACTGCATAATAAAGGCGGTAAGATATGTTGTTTCGTGAATTGTTGTATGCGATAAAGAAGTCGACGGGTGTGTCTAAAAATAGCACAGACGACGGTGGAGGTCAGCGTCGCACCTAGGAGATGGAAAGAAAGAAAAAGAAGAGAGTACTCACGATATGTTATATGCGCGTATTAAGCCCAAGAGCAGACGCTCGTGTGAGGCGCTCAGGCAACAACGCAATAGCCGACGCCGCCGTTTCCGTTGGTGTCCTTGTTAGAGGGGACAGTGGAGTCGGAGGTGGTGAAGGTGGTGAAGAAAGAATCCATTGGTGATGAGGTTTGCTGGTTGGTTTGGTAGAGCTGCGAGATGCTACTGAAGAAAGCTCATCTGTGGATTTACGACCTGCTTTTATAGATTTTCGATGTATGAATGTCGTGCGATATTCTCCTTCCTTGCCCGGCGTGGTCCACCTGAATGCTCGTCATCTACGGAAGGAAGATCACAATTAGATTATTGTGTTATAATTAATGAAAATGACAATAAGCTACCATAGGCCCGTCCCGTACGCTTCGAGTTGGCAGAAAGCTTACCGCCAACTTGTGTCGGGTACTCGGACCATGTTTATAATGACACACCTCACCAAGATGAATTCATTTAAGTCGTCCGCCCGAGAAAAATCAAAATATAAAAGGTGAGCACAATAAGGACAATAGCTACCGCAAAACATACACGCTGCGTGTGGCGTTTTGACCTTCACATTTCAATACGAGGCCGGGGCAGAGTACTTCAATTAAATTCAAAGGCGATGTAATAAGTGATCTAAAAATAGAATAGACCCTGGGTGCACAAGGATGACACGCTTTCCCGTAGTGGTAGATCTACGGATCGCTTCGACCCAGTCTCATTCGAAAATTTCCATGTTCTTGATACCCCTCACAGGATACATGTGGCTATAACAGACAGAATAGGGCCTCATTGGACGATATTATTCGACGGCCGCGCGTTGTAGAGATGTTTCACCAGCGTGGTGCCACATCACCGCCAGACTGGAAGTTCTTCGGATGAACAACGCTCATTCTACTCTTCCTCCTCCGACTAGAACTTGAATCTAAACCATAGTTACGTTCTTATTAGTTTATCATCATCCCAAGCGCCGGTGTTGACGGGCGCTTAATGTCTCGTACCTGCCAAGAACCAGCAAAAAGGTCGAGCTGACTAAGCACAGAAACTACTTCTGGGCGCTTTATTCGCTTCTCGCTCAAAGGAATAAGAACTCTGAGATTATCATTCACTGGAAATATGATGGTCCTGAAAGCTCTCCTTGCATCCCTACAACAAAACCAATCGCGTATCTCAACCATTTATATTTTACGGTTGCTTGAAAAACGTAGATTCCGAAGAAGAGTTTCGAGCTCGAAGGTGAGGCAATGGACCCACACCCAATCGCATCGTGATGTTCCAGATCGTGGTCCGCTTGGTCTTCTCGGATTTTTGGGAGTTCTGTGAAGATTTTTATGCAAGTCTGTGTTGATGATGGCGGCAGCAAGCAGAAGCATAGTGATGTAAGTGTCAGCTACGTTTGTCACGGAATATGTATTACGAGGGGGGGAAAATACCTCATCAACGTTGGAGTGCGCTGTTGGCGGGCCCGCACCGATAGAACAAATTCAGTGAGATCTTCGAACAGATCGTGTGCCTCGTAGTCAACGATACGAGAGGTACCAAGGGCGGAGGAAAGCTCGCTGATCGCGTATTCCGACGAAGTATATGGTCGACTCGAAAATCGTAGTTCCCGAAGGGGTCTGAGGTCGCAGGCGAGGAAAAGGGCCCATAAACAACCATTGCGTTCCGAGTCCATGATGGATGAGAGCCAGCAGAAGCGTAGTGAGATGAGTTCCAGGCGGGCGGCGCCTTGTGTACACATTCCAGCAGTCAGCCACCACGGGTGACCGTGATCGGGAAGCCTCTGATGGTCAGCCAATTTTCTCATGATCGCGCCGATACAAGAAGGTGAAAACTCTTGCTGAGGCAGAACCGTCAGCGCCTATGTACAAATCGACCCCGATCACGGCGGTTCGAAATAATTTGAGCAACCTACGTGACTGTTTTTGAGAATGGTATTGAATCAGCATATCGCCACGTTCGATCGGAACCTCTTCATGAGATGACGGTCTCCATGAGGTGAGGCTGACAAGAGGCTGGCAATATTTTCCTGGTCTATGGCTGACTTGGTTTCGGTTTGAATTGCGATGTTGGCTGGGCTGACTCCCGACATGGGGCTGACCAACTGAAAGCATATAAATACCAGGTGCGTTCTACAGAGAACGTTCAACCAGAACATCCCCCGTGGCCACATCATTACTTGTCTCGTCCTCCCGAATCCACCCCTAGTTCCTCGCCTCCTCACATCCACCCTACCCGACGTATCATTTCCAACCACGATTTCCTTCAAGTTAAGATCAGTGGTGCGAACGCTTTCAGCAGAAAATGATCCGAGTCAACCTCGCCATTATACAGTTTCCATTCTCCCATTTTCGAAGTAAGAGTTACGATTCTATTTGGCTTCGACGCTCAGTATATAAACAGACTAACAGCAAAATCGTCACCCAGACCCATGTGTAAACAACGGTATGGAAGTCACGGCAGCGAAAATAGACGATATCCGGAGAGGTTCGAGCGATGAGGGGGGTCGCGATGGTATCGAATTTACGGCTATGAACATAGCGAGATACAGAGAGGTTCGAGCGACGAGGGGGGTTGCGGGTTCACCGCATTATTGCTGTAAGCATTAGTGGCAGAAGGGTGCGGGGAGGGGCAGGGAGAGGGAGGGGCAGGGAGAGGGAACAGTCGTCAGTAGTGCACAATCCGGCAGAATGCCGTGCGTGACTCGGATCTTCGATCCTGTTCGCTCTCGTCTATGCCTTCTGCCTCATCTTGACGGTCGTTTAACTGGTCCATATCGCACACGATGGTCTGGCGTGTCTTATCTCAAAATAGCATGTTCGAACTTCGGAGGAGTGAAAAATAAAAAATCGTGAATTAACTTCATTCGTGGAATTATACATTAGGTAGGTACGTTCCAACAAATATTAAAAGCGGGTCACGCTGAGAAGGTCGAATGGTGGTAGAGTAAGAATGCAGCGACTGCATAATAAAGGCGGTAAGATATGTTGTTTCGTTTTCGTGAATTGTCGTGAGTGATAAAGAAGTCGGGGGCGTCTATAAATAGCGAACAGCGTGAACTTCAGCATCTCACCCAGGCGATGGAAAGAAAGAAAAGCGGAGAGTACTCACGATGTGTGATGTGCGCGTTAAGCCCACGAGAATACGCTCGAGCGAGACGCTCAGGCAACAACGCAATAGCCGTTGCCGCCGTTTCCGTTGCCGTCCTCGTTAGAGGGGACAGTGGAGTCGGTAGAGGTGGTGAAGGTGGTGAAGAAAGAATCCATTTGTGATGAGGTTTGTTGGGTTGGTTTGGGTAGAGCTGCGAGATGCTACTGAAGAAAGCTTATCTGGGGATATACGACCCGCTTTTATAGATTTTCGATGTTCCAACGGTTTGCCTCAAAGTTTCGTCTCAACCTGGTCTCAACTTCCATGACAGCTCCAACTTCGCATTGAATCTGAGCGGCGCTGTATTCTATTACTCCACCACCACGTTCACTGTAATATAATGTTTAATATAAAGCGGAGGACAATCAAGTGAATCATAACCCGGGCCAGCCTGTTCTCCAGTAATGATGAAATGTATGGACGTCGTTCAATATTTACCTTCCTTGCCCGTGGTCATACTTGAATGTTCGTCATCGATGGATAGGATAGAACAATAAGCTTATTGTCTTCGAATTCAAAAGACGACAATAAGGCCCGCAGGGCCATGTCGTGAGCCCCAAGTTGCCCGAGGGCCCTTTCGGGTGGTCGGACCTACTAATTAAACTAGCAGGGCTCAACCAACTTCAAGTTGACGAACGTCGAGGCAAGTTTGTACGGTTAATTCATAAAAGTCGGTCTACAGGGAAAAACCAGGATTTAAAGGGTCAGAACAATAGTCAACGCCGTATTGAGAGAATACGTATGGCGTTGGCTTCAGGTCTGAAGGTTCCAAATTTAATACTGGCACACCGGGCAGAGCCTTCAATTAAATGGGATGTGCGTGAGCTAAAAATAGAATTCACCTTGCTTGGGCCTGTCTGCGCCTGACAGTCGGTACCGCTCACGGTGACCATGAGACGAAGTCGGCGAACGTCATATATGCTTGACTTGAGAACGAATTGGGTGTCTGCTAGAGGCTAACAGTCTTACATGTGGCGAAATAGGGACTTGAATGAACCATTACTGGACGGTGACACTCTTGTGGAGATTTTTCGCCATCATCGTGATTAGCAATTAAACTTCCTAGTAGTACTCAGATGATAGATCCCCACTCTATTCAAGCGCCGGCGCTGAGAGGCGCCTAACATCTTGTCGTACCTGCCAAGACCCGATGCCAAGCATGCATATACAGGAGGTTGGAACATTCACGCATTCTCAGTCCTCGAGTTGGTGTTTGAGCAGCTTACAAAGGATACTTGTTTTACAATTCTCTCATCACCCGCAGATGCGCTTCAGATACCAAGTGGTTTCCCAATGATCATCATGGCACAAAACATCCCGTGGCGCGCTGACCCGCATCTCAGACTCCCGAGTCCTCTGTACCGAAGCCACTTGTCAGCGGGTCAACCTGCGAGCAAGATCCTTTTTTATTTTTTTTGGACAATTCATATGCACCAAGATTATTGCTGAGTGTTTTGATTCGGGATGAGATAGTGACCAGACGGTGAAAGAAACGATGATGTGGAATTGCTGGTATCCGTTCTTTTAACTTCAAGGCGGCGTATCAGACGCATTTTGTCACAATGTCTACCATAAATCAGCATAGTCGAACATATCACATTCGCTACAATGCAAAGCCCCTGTCATTCTCCGCCTGCTATGAATCAATATTATGAAAACTTGCCTCATCCAAGCCTCGACCTTATCCCGCACGCGTTCCCGCTCATCAATTGCTGCGATCGCTTCAGAGACCAAATACGATCGCACTTCCTGCCACCTCACCATTTGGAAGGGAACCCATTCAAAGTACGGAGGACCAGGGCGAGACAACATTTCGCGTCGACGACGTTTTCGTACACGCTCCTCGGTGTAATGGTCAGCATGCGGTTCGGTGGTGAGGACGGCTCCGTCTGCGTCTCTGGGGCAATTGAAAAAAAAGGCATCGTCCCATTTCGACGATACCGCATCCTTGAAACCCGAAACTCCAAAATGGCGGAGCACGGCACTGGCATAGACAGCATCAAAGAGGATGTCGGGAGGCCATTCCAACTCGGTGTTCGACTCCTTAGTGGATGTTGAATGGTTATCGATATCAGGGCGGGGGAGAGCGACGCCGGAGCGAGTTCGTTCAAAACAACCCAGGTAATGATCTTCTTCGACCGTGAACATATGACCTGTGTAGCGTTTCTCGCTCGGGGGGTGGGGGATTTCGGCGGGATCGATGATGTCGGATGTGTCCATGGCGAAGTTGGGTGTCTATGTATATGTCAGGTCATATTGGACGAACAAGTGGTGAACGACTAACCGGTAAGAATGCGACATGGACACCCAAGGTCCTCTGTGTGAATGGATTCAGCAGCAGGCCATTTCGGACACTGTCTACTGATTCCACGGCATCGCCATGCGCAGGGTCTCGGCTGCGTCTTTGGGTAAAATTGGATATGTACTGCATTCCAGGACCGGTGTTATGTGTTATGTTTGTATAAGAGGTATAACTTGGACATACATTGTCACCCTTGAAATGCCTGACGAGATGGGTTGGGTAGCACTCCTCTGCCGGGATGAACGAGAACTTGCATCCGTCAGGTTGTCTGGACTTCAGTTGAGTGTAAAGGTCTTCCCTCCTCGTACTCGGGGCAGAAGTCACGGTCATGGTCCCGGCTTCGAAATGCGGATCGAGTGGGAACATTCGTCGTTTTTCTTCATCACTGAGGTGGTAGTACAAGTTTTGGATCGGAATCTCTTCCACAAGTGACACTGGCTGATTCGCCGGCTCGCAGATTTGACCAGCTTCATAGTCGACGATATTTAACCGGGATGCCTCAGAGTCAGGGGTGGTAGACAGGTCGCCCTGTGCGCCTAGGACGACTCCGATGGCGTACCGAATCCATTTGTACGGTCGATGACAAAATCGGAGGTCTCGAAGCTCCTGGACTGGAATTGTAAGACAATGAACCCAGTCCCAGTTGGAAGGATCGAGATTGAGGTGAGCCGATACTGCAGTTTCTGTGCACATTTAAGTGGTCATAACCCACGGCAACTTGTGCACGGATTACGGTGATTACCCTGTGCACATTTGTGCACATACCTACCCACCGCCGGTTGCTTCACTGGATGGTGCCATTTTG
>JAHXRV010011648.1:0-43690 GCA_019904355.1 Psilocybe tampanensis | reverse complement strand
ACCAGTTTTGACCGGACACAGCATGATGTCTATGTTTGATACACGGAAAAGTGGGCAAATGAATTCATTAACAAGGGAGGGGAGGTGGCTGAGGAATCAGCATTACGTTATCTGTGTGACCACGCAACACGTGCATCAAATTCGCCGATCCGAGATCTCTAGATCTGTCTTCACCATCATGGCGGCAAGTAAAGGAACTTCCTGACCGAAATTTTGGTAGGCAAAGTATCTGAAAGCGTACTGGAAAGGCCAGGGTGAAGCTGTATGTGGCACCAGAAGGTGTGTATTTTTGAAGCCTCGACCTCTACCTTTTCAGAAACGCCCCCCAGCTTTAAGCACGCACCATTGCCAGTCGTTCAAGGGTGCCTGTGATGACAGCGGTGAGATCTGTTTGGTGGCCAAGGCCATAGTTTTCACCTAGAAAACCAAAGTATGCACTACAGCCAATCGAACCTGTTTTCAGGGTTTATGAAGTGACCCGATCGCGCTTGCCATTTAAGGTGCAACATGACCCATTTAATATTTGCCGGTGCGCATCGTCGGAAGTTCCTTTATATGTTTCCTCCTCATCCGTAGAGAAACACCCTTTTCTCCGTACCCCTCGGTTTCACTTCTTCTCTAATGTCCTCGAAAAGAGGCAGAAAGCGGAACGACAACCTCCCTCCAAATCGTGCTCGAGATGTCCAGAGGGCTTTTCGTGCCCGACGCGCCGCTCATCTGCAGGTAATCGATTCTTTGCCCCGCCATATGTGAAATTCCATTAATATTCCTTCTTTGCTCTTCTGTATGCTCTTAGGCCTTGGAGCAAAGAGTTTCCGAGCTAGAAGAGGAGAATGGATGCCTCCGACAGGCTCTAAATCTCCCTCCGTCTGTCAGACCTCCCTTGGGAAAAGGTCCAACTGGCAAGGATAAAGCAAAGCCTTATGATGGAGCGTCGGCCAGTCATTCTTTGGCTTTCTATTCAAGTCGCGAGTCTTCTTCCCCTGGGTCGCCAGGCTCACGCGCTAGTTCACTTTCTCCATCTGCCATCACGGTCTCAATGTCCAGTTCTTCGCGCCCCATGACTGTTATCGAGCCCAACTCTTGGAACGAGTCAATGCTATTGAACGATCACAACCACAACCACAACCACAACCAGCAGCAGCAGCAGCAACACCAACACCACCAACACCAACATCCGGACATCGATAGCTCCTCAGAATCGCCTTACCACATCGCACCACTCTCTGCGCCTATGCCCATGAAAACCCTACAGTATCCAACTTACAATAATAATAATGCGTTCGCCCCCGCCCCCCGCCCGTTGTCGAGTAATCTTTACGCTGCTAGTCCCAATCACTATTCCCACTCTTCCGACCGTCCCATGGCCAATAGTTATCCAAACCAAAACTTTACCATCCGAAGCGAGGTTCGAGATGAAAATCGTCAACACTATTCTTACTCCCAGTCTTTCACCCCCACCGATCCCATACACAGTCAAACTCCCCCACCTCCCAATATAACTTCACATGCCCACTCACATCACAACCCACGCGACTCCCCTCTGCCCTATCCTCACCGTCGATCTCTGACAGATCCCCAGGGATTTTCCATTGGTCAAGGTTTTCCCCATCTCCCTAATCCAGCACAACTCCAGCAACCTTCTCGGACACCCGATTACTTGCGTCAGCAGCCGCAAGAAAACATTCAACTCGCCATCTCCTCTCGACCGACACCTTATACGTCTGATGGACGGTTGAACAGCATTCCTTGACATACGCACCCCACCCTAATGACTTTTCCTCACGTCTCGGACTCAAGTCACTGGTTCTCACCAGAACTAACCCACAAATCCTGTATCGCTATTGCAATGAGGACCGATCGTACCATCTTCGGCCGTATACCTAGATACTGTATGTAAAAGCATCTACTTTACACCTATAACTTACTACCGCCTTACTCCCTAACGGACTAGGGAAAAGGCAATCTTATTGAATCTTCTGCTGTATATCTCAATTCTGAGATTTCGACATGGGTTCCCCGTCCAATGGTCAGTGCTCAATAGCAGGGGCTCCAGTGGCGTCGCAAGGTCCATCAGTGCGTGATACGCATCCCCTAACGCTGCATAACATCACAGGAGCCGTTCTCTTTACCGCGATGTACCTTAACATACGGTCCACGTGCATCAGAGAACGATCCTGAAGTGCGCTAAAATCTGCTGAAATGTGGGCTAAAAAATCTTGGTCACTGCGCATTGTGACCATTGACCGTACGAAACTGACACAAATCATCTCTATGTAAGGGTTAATACATCTCTTTAAACCACTGCACGAAAATGTGTCGTGCCGATAGTTTGTCCGAAGGAGGGCGCCGCCAGTCGCCGACGAGTTTGGGGCCCCGTCAGACGACAGCATTCAGTAACATTCTTGTCTGATAATCTCCGGGAACTGTTGATCCCGATCCCGAAGGAGGTGAGGGACGGTGGACGGGTGCGTATGACGACTCGCTAACTTATCTACTCACACCTACCTACACCACTACCAATACCACAGATGATAGCATATGATAGCATTTGATCTATGACGGTTGATACATAGCGGTCGATCCGTAAGAGTCCCCAAGGTTATTAAATTATATACCGATTTTTAGAGAGATCAAAGGAGATCAGCCAGTGTTCGAGGTATGTAATCAAATGAGCGATAAAATTTCGGGTGTATATGCAGCTATATACAGGCAAATTAGAGTTCAGGAGACCAATTCAAGATGCCCCGCACCCTTGCTACTGCCTTGCTGGATGTTCTCATCTATCGTATTGGCACCGTCCATATTATGTTCATGTGTACATAAGTACCATTTGATTTTGGACGAGGCCTGACGGAGCTGGCACCGAGTATGTATTTATGTTTGAATCCTTTTGCATCGGTGCCGAAGTGTGTACTTCATTGCCAGTGATGATGAGTTCAAAGACGCCTGTGGGTGTTCAAGAAAAAGAGGTGTTTTATCATCTCGGTTAGGTCTCTCTCAAAGTTGACAGAATATTATTATGTATAAAGATCTATGTTTCGGAAAGTCAGCCGTTCGGTGGAAGACTCGGTCTAAGCGGTGATGACTGACCAACCAATGATGGGCAAGGGGTCAGCGACGGATGGGTTGGCCATCCTGCCGCCCTCTTGCCATAAGCGCCCCGTGGTCGGGATTGTGTGAGCCGAAGTCATACATTACATAATGCAATCAATTCACTGATCGTCGGCCGAGGCGGATGACCGTTTTGAGAACAAAAACTGAAAGTGAACAACGAGTCGCACAACCCCGCGTCCAGACCGTCTTGGACTGGCTTGGAGGAGCTTGGAGGCCCATTATCGCTTCACTCGCACATCGCGCATCACAATTCATAGATGCAAACATTGCTGAGCACCTAGATTCAAGATCTTTTTGACAGCCTATCTTCCTGGTTTGCGTCCAATCTGCGCCCATAATCCTCTCCAGACTTTGCATGAAGCAGCGCACCAGAGCGCGCGCTTCGTTGAATTTCCTATAGCGTCAACAATAGGGACGGTCAGAGTAGCCGATTCTGGCACGATTCTGGACGTGATTCAGAGGTCGATTCTGAATTCGATTTTGGGTCAAAAAATGGACAAAAATGGAAATTCAGGTGAATCGAGGAGAATCAGAATCAGAATCGCTGCATGAATCTACTCTAGGAGTAGATTCGTGCACGTCGATTCTGGCGATTTTGTGATTCTGCGTTCCCACGCTTTTTTCTGCAGGTATAATCACCTCCAGAATCGACCTCTGAATCACGTCCAGAATCGCGCCAGAATCGGCTACTCTGACCGTCCCTAATGTTGCGTAGACGGATAAAACAAAGGAAAGGTCAAGTGATATGATCATTCGTAACACAAAAATAGATAAAATACAGGAGATGTATCTTCCATACGGGCCACCTCTGACCTTGAATTTGTCAGTGCGATCTTGGGTGAAAGAAATTCTTCTCCCTCGATTTCAAAAGTCAAGCTGCTCGCCGTGGAAAAAAAAAAATCGGCAAGCAACCCAAATATCGTTCGAGGTGAACTTTCGTGAAGAGTTGTCATTTATTTGGTCGCTCCCTTTTATACCCACCCCGACGCGCACGGACCATGTTTTGGGAATATATAATCGGAGTCTGAACTCTGTTTTCTGTTCTTTACAGTCACCTCTCCCCGCCATGTCACCGCACCGCTCATCTCGTTGGGCGTCTGTATGCCGGTGGGGACGAGAAGAGGGACCCTTCTCTGTAAGGGGCGCCATTTCTGGGCATGCCGTTCTTCGTTAAACCTCACTGATAGAGTGGCTAATCAGAATTGGGTACACTCTTTATTTGATGTATATACACGTTTGTCTTCGCTGCAAGCCTTTTTCTTGTCAATTCTATTTTCTATGGATTATGCCCATCTTCTCGTCCCCGTCCCCGTCCTCCGTTTCGTCACTTCTTTCGCCTAGCAGGACCGCAATTCAAACGACAACAAATTCTGAATTTGCCGGTCAATCGAACTATTCCGGTAAATCATACATACAGTCGTCTCTGTCATAACCCATACCTGAGGTACCCCATACTCTGTAATAGTCCATACTTTTTTCGATCCACCAAATTGGTTTGCAAGGGCAAAAGGCCTCTGTCAAAACCCATACTCTCTGATACCCCATACCCTGGGAGGTCCACGGAGAGGTATGGGTTATGACAGAGACGACTGTACCTCAATTCAAGAATCCTGAAGCAGGCTTCACGGTTCCTGTGGCAGTACATATCCACATCTATTCGTCCTCGTTCTTCCTCTGGCCGGCTCTATGTGATTCAAAGAAGGAAATTCCAAAGAACTGTGTTTTCGGGTATACTGCCTGATATTTCCGATGGATAAGGGCATCTTGACGTGCCTTACCACTGCATACGTCATCCCGGTCCCTCAATACCTCAGTTGAGTCTAGTTGAGTATCGTTTCGTCGGTGGTCAGGCCAGGCCAGACGAATACATACATATCTACACAATTCACGACAAATTAGAATCCGATCTTGATCAGCCCAAAAGAGCACTATGTTCTACATACGATGTTGCCACATTTCGGGAAGGTGTTCTGTTTGACCACAACGTCCTCTCATCTCCGGTGTGTATGTAGGTCACTTTTAGAATCTCGGCCCTGTTTGGACATACAGATAACATTACTCATCATTCCTCTCCCCACCTACCAGGTCATGAACATAGGGCGATTGGCACTCCAGGAGGTTCACGGAGATAGCCAATTTGATGGATCATGAGGCTATTTATGTGCGTAATTACATGCGGGGAGGGGCAGTGAGGGTGAGGGCATTTGATTGCTTGCTTGCGCCTTGTCATTGGCCAACGAGATACGATGATCTATTAATTAGGATTACGCCCCGTAAGTGGAACCATGTCCTTCAATTCATTTATCCTATCCGGAATGGTATCACTGACCCTACATATCATCGCTCCAGACTCCAAAGACAACTCGTGGACCAGGCGTGGGCTGTCTATGTAGTGATGTAATGTTTTACTCGGGAGACTTAACAGTCTACGTGTGTTTGGCTCTGTGGGTTTCTTTGACAGGTGTAAGGGTGAATCGACTTTTTGTATCCTCGTTGGAAGCTTGGACGCCATAGATAGACAGATTTGTCGCCTATCCGGTCGGAGCGTAAGTCCCGATGGTATGCGCCTTGCATTAACCCACTGGATTGTATACATACAGTTTCATCGATGTCAATGTGTCGCCAAATTTGACATGCTTGACAACAGTGAAAGGTCCGGAAAGCCTTGATTTCCCCTCTCGCTCCATTATTAAAAATTGAGTGCATAGCTCTTAACCACAACAGTACGCTTGTCTCCCCATCGCGATCAGGAGGTCATGTTCGGGCAAGAATCCACCAAATCAAACGTCATTACACCCCTCGACCTCATGTTAAAACACAATACGGAATTCGGCGGTAGGTACAAACAGATATCACCATTTCAGTCACTTCGTATTTAAGGTTACATGAGAATGTCCGGATCGCCGTTCAGCCGCTGATGACACAGATAACGCAGCGCTGGACATGGATTACATATGTAGGTACGATGATGTAGGGAGAAAACATGGTTCACCTGACGTGCCTCGACCTCTTGTGCGCATCCTCTTTCGACTTTTGACATTCCCATTTCGGAGAAAGACATAGCCGGTTATTTTTTTTCCACCTCACCTTCTGGTCTGATGCACCTCAAACTGTTCTGCTCAGTCCCTCGTCAATAGGCCTCACCGAGGTTCTGATTATCTGAACATAACCCCATCGCCAAATCTCGGCAAACGGAAGACCGGACATAACACGGAACATCCGTTTACGACACGCGTCACAGAAGCAGAAGAAGAAAGTGGAGTTATGACCTCTCTCCAATAGCTATTCTGTCACTTTACCGGTCAGCAACCAACCCGATATTCGTGATACCAATTTCTTAATTTTGTTCACGCTGCCAGCCAGCGGTCTCCCATGTTCGTTTACTTGTTCTTATGACGCATTGTCTTATATAAACCACCCTCTGAAATAGAAGCAGAAGCAGAAGCAGAACTTGCAGAAGGCCCAAAAACGATCAAAAGGAGTGTGGAATTTTAGTGTATTATTTTATAGCGCGCGGGTGAGGTGGGGTGACTTGACGGTCGGAGGGCCTAGAATAGCAAAGAACTGCGATTCGAGTGTCATATGTTCGGAAAGGCAACTGGTGATATTTGATCGAAAAAGGAGCATTGGAATCGGTACCAAAACGCCAAGCGCAGACATTAGTCCGTAATCCGTAATTCGCTGTATCACCGGGAGTATCGTAGTCTCGTTACGGCTAATGTATTGAGATCACGGTCAGAACACCCCCCCCATCCCCAAACCGATCCTGCTATGCCGGGAATTTCTGGTATACATAGCGCGCTGGTCCGAGAATCTAAACCTTTCTCGAACGTCCACCTCGTTTCCCAATCTGTGCCTTGTTCGGGACGAGATGGACTGACTCACGGCCCCCCCATCATCTACCCCTCCATCAAATCCATAAAAGTCAAGCCACATACATCCGGACATCGGTTCGTCTCATGCCCACTCGCAGGTCAACCTCTCGTTTTCATTGTCTGCACCGTATAGGTCAACGTTGACCCCAGCTGCCGGTCCCTTCCTTCCTAGCCACTGTGTCCAGGATGGACTCCTCTAGGACCCCGCAAAGTCCTGATAGGAAACGCCGGCGTGTCCACTCACCCTCGAGCGAGCTGTCGACGACGCTGGGCCCTCATATCCAGCAGCAGCCGCAACAGCAGACCTCACTTCCATCCATCCGGCAACTCCATCCTTACCTACCCCCGTCCTCCTCCTCTATCGTCCCTTCACTCCTCTCCTCCACAGATCCGGCGTCGTATGCCTACCCTCCTGCCACCGGACAACATACTCACTACACCTCACCCGCGCATCTCGGCCAGTTGGACGCGGGCGCGGGCGCGGGCCACGGAATCTCTGGAGCGGCCTCGGCGTTGGCCGTGCCCCAGCGCGAGACGGGGTTGTTTGGCGTCGTGGGTGAATCTGACGCCGATGATGTGGATCAGCGCGGTCCGCCCAAGAAGAAACGGAGAAGGCAGGCATTGAGCTGTACAGGTGAGATTACCTTTCCCCTTCATTATCTCTTCGCTTTTTTCTCATCATTTCCCATTCCCCCACCACCTCATCGTTCTCGTAATACTTGGTTCCTTCCATTAATACTCACCGTTCTTCTTTGCATCGCATCGTTCGCCACCCCCCCTTCTCTGTGCGCTGTCATGATCAAACATCATTATCATACCACGTCGTCATCTGCCCCTTCACCCTTGTGATGACTATCACGCGGCGGTTCTTGACATTAGAATGTAAAAGGCGAAAGATCAAATGCGATAGGTACGCTGACAGACTTCGGAGCGCATCTCCCTTCCCCTTCCCGCGAATGAACGATGTTCTGTTTATTTATGTGTGATCATCATCAATTGCTAACACGTCCCGTTCTACATAGGACCCAACCATGCACACCATGCACACGCCGAGGAGAAGAATCTGGCTGCCAATGGCACATCGTCGAACCAGTGTAAGCTTGAGTCTATCTCCGCCCCCACACCCCCCCTCTTGAATTCGTTTACCTCATCTTGAGGATAATATAATTAAATCATCATCTTTTCCCCCCCTTTCTTATTCTTTTTTTAGGGAGAAATATGCCACCAAAGCTGAATTCGACGATCTCAAAGCGCGCTTCGAACAATTGGCGGCCCTCGTTCAACGATTGCTCCCTGCTGCAGCCGCCGCCGCAGCGACAGGTGGACATACTTACTACCCCATGGGCGGTGTCATGTCAGGGGTGTCTGGTGAGGTACTACCATCGTCGTATGGCGCGTCAGGGACATCAGGTCCCCTCGGCTATTCCTCCTTGATGCCCGCCCACCAACCACAGCAGCAGGGGTACACCCAACACTTAGAGAGCCCCTCTCACGCGACCTCAACGACCTCAACGAGTAGGTACATCAAACCTGAGGGTGCGCAGTCGCCCACGCGGGCTGCACACCAAATCACAGGTTTAACGTCAAGCACAATGACACCTCCGGGACTAACCCGTCATCGCGTAGACGCCTCTCCAACATCGGCAGCAGCAGCAGCAGCAGTGCCTAGTGGTACGACTTTAAAGAGCTCTCCACTTTCCCTTTCCGCCATCACCACACCGTTTAATCCAGCCACCAGCGGGCATCTGAATCAGCAACACTCCGACAGCCAGTCAAAAAACTACCACGCGCAGATGCTCAAACTGGGCGAGCGTCTGCGCCCCGGATCCGAAGACCCAGTGATTTCTTTCGCCAAGACTCTACCTCTGGAGCCGGTGGAACGACGACATCGACATCGGGCGAACACGCGAGTGCGGGCACGGAGTTGTATATCGACAGCTCTGTGCCGCAGCAGCCGCCCCCTGCAACTAGTGGTACGCTCTCACCATCGAGCTATCACATCCAGGCAGGCCATTTACGAAGACCATCCGCGGGTGATCGCCTGCTAGCTTTGCCTAGAGAAGACGATAGGACTCGTATGAGCTCGTACCATCCAATTGGTGGCGGCCGAGATCGATGATAAAACACGAACTTTCCCCCCTCTGTAATGGTAGCCTCTCCCAACCTCTATTTCCTCGGCACTCACCCTCACCGGAGGGAACCGTCAGATGGTCCGTCGAAGATCTTATTGAACACGCTCATGTGGTACAGACGATTTTTCCGCGATCCTTGCAGACCGCTCCCTCAGCTGCCCTTGATATCATGATACGATCCACCGTGACCGCTTGACCAATCTAGTCTGAGCGCCATATCATCCTTCCATCAGGTTATCGAACAACATTTATGTCTATGCGTTTTTAATTGGGTTCTCTATTCAGTTGCACTATATCCGTTTCGCCCCCTTCCCCACCACTTCCCTTCCTATCTATATCGTTGCCGACCCACGCACAATGGCGCACAATATCACTTCCGCGCATTTTTAAACCAGGGCGAAATCTGCCGACATTTCACCTTCAGGTTGATGTGCGTATATCTCGACTTTTCATGATCCATCCATTCTATCGACTTCTTTATTCCCGACACGGAGGCTAAATGCAATGTACCCATTTTCAGTTTAACCCCCACTCGCCACTGGCAACTAGCCGCTCATTAGCCTGAATGATCTAGTGTTTTTTTGTTTCATTAATCGGAACATCACGAAATCGAGCTCCAATCTCACCATCTTTGCGCTATATCGACACCTCTCTCGCCATCGCTCAATACACTTCATTTTCGTCTGGAATACATGGACTTTTATTTTTTTACTAGGGTTGCAAGCATGTTTCTCATTTTTTTTCTGTATGTTTTTAGCTTTCGTTTTCGATGCTCTCTGCAAGTTCACCTTTCAATGGACACCCAATCCTACCATTTTCAATTACACGATTTATTTCACAGTACCGTCGAGATAATATTCTAATTAAACTACCTACCGGATGTTTCGCACTTTTGATTACTACTATCCCATTGCATAACTCAGTATTCTTGCATTCGTATCTCTCATCCCTAATCCCAGACCATTTTACCTCTTCCATCCACCGAGGCCGTCATCCCACCGCTGGGCGATTTTCCTTTGGCTTTTGTGGTAAGTTGTTCGATCATCTTCGCCTTCTCGAGTTCGCGTGTGTGCTTGGCTAACCTCGCGAGACGATCGGTATCGGCTTCTGCCTTGGCGGCTTTTTCGTTTTGCCTCCTCTGCGCGTTCTGTCGTTGACGTTTGGTAAGCGTTTCGGGGGCCTTTTGAGCATGCGACTGCGACGAGGCCTGGGTGATGGTCCGTTCTATTTATGACGAAAAAGGGACATTTGATGATAAAAAAGAAGAGGGGGTGTTGTGAGTTTCTGATAAAAGAAAAAACGAAAATAGCGGCATGCTCAACATACTCGGGCGTTTGCTTGTTACGACACCCCAGCCGTCTTCTTCACCATCGGCGTCATTCTCGCCTCCATCCGTCACCACGCGCACATCTTCATAATCTCCCCATGAGAAACCTGTCGCGGGCTTCTCATCCGGCAACGGCTGGACACGCATCACCCGAGATAATGTGGGGAAGTCTGACGTCTCGAGCATACTGTTTGATTGAGCACAGAAGAAAAAAAATGTATTCGCGAGCGAAAGAACATCAAAAAGTCAGCTGAGGCTTAAACATTGATTAAATCCGAGAAATAAAATAAACGCAACTCGTCGACACCTGTCTTCCTGGGCTTCGGAAGAAGTTTCTCTGCCAATGTCCTTCGATTCTCGCCAGAGTCTCGGGTGGATGAAGTAGCGTTCGAGTTCAAAAGGAAAGACCCTCCTTCTTCTTCGGTGGTGCTCATACTGGGCCTCCGCTGGGCCACAGGCGAAGAACTCCCGGTAACCGAAGGCGTTATCCCCGCATCACTCGTTGTGGGGTCAGCTTCTGCGGAGAGTTGGCTGCTATCAGCGTCGGCGGCCGTTCTTCCACGTTTATGAGAAACGACTCGGGTCCAGGACCCGTCGGTATCGATGGATGCCGTCGATTGTTGGAGGGGGCGAGTGAGACGAGTGGAGGAAGACGCCGAGGCAGAAAGTGGTTGTTTCTGGCCTTGTGAGGGTTGCGCTGGACGCTTACTTGGCTTGGCAGATGTAGATTGAGACGACGTCTCTGAAGTTTTGTCGACAGACGATGAAACGGCGAGGAGTGGGGTTGGTGTCGACTCCGCAGTCGTAGACTTGCTCTTGCCCTTCTTCTTCCCCTTCTTTGGCTTAGACGTGGACGCCGGTGGTTCAGAAGACTCACCCCCTGCGGCGGTGGCTGGAACAGCGTCGAACTGCCCTGGAATTACCTCCGGAAACGCGACAACGCGTGGAGGATGGGGCGACGGAAGTTGGGGTTGGGATTTGCTGGCAGAAAGTGTCTCCGAGGAATCGCCTAGGGGTGAGGCAGCGCCTCCTTTGGCCTGGTTCTTCTTCTTCTTCGCTTTCTTTGAAGAAAGCGTTCCTTGGCCGTCTGCAACGCTGACAGCTGGTGCCCCGGAGGTGGTGGAGGTAGACTCGGAAGGCACGCCCATTTTGGTATATCCCACCCCGATGGCACCTGCAACGACCAGGACTGTCAGGGCAGTCTCCGAGGAGATGTAACTCTGTGCGCCCCCCATATTTTGGAATATAATACGATAAAAATGAGAGATATGAGAAGGGGATGCGGTGGGAATGAGCAGAACAGGAATACCGTCCCAGAGCAGTGACCACAGACGACGTAGCACCGCACCCGGACAATCACGTGTGTCTCAATCTCAATGCCGTCCATTCAACATAAACCACAACAAACCACCTATTTTTGTCCTCAACCGTCAAATCCGTTTTGCAGAATATTGCCGCGATCTGATTTCTGGGGAACTGTATGTTTTTGATTCTCTTCCCAGATTTTGCATTCAATTGACATGGGATAAAATATGGAGATAGCGTTCCCAGATCTTCTCTCGGAATTGGTCCCGTTCGATGATCACAAACTTTGATCAATTCAGGTGAGTCTTTCCTGAAATAAGCCCTGTTACTTCGCAATATAGGGACCACAGAGACTAAGTATTTACAGTTCTATTAGTGTCCAAATACTTCACCTTATCTTGGAAATAAATAAACGCGAGGTTGGCTCATACTTCAGACTGACCACGATTTTCCACGATAGTTGGTGCACACAGACCACGAGACGTTGTCGATATCGTGTGGTCGAACATCCAGTCCGCGGAGACCTATGCTTCCTTGATCTAGATATATCGATGAGGAACACCGGGTTATCTGTTAATGTATTCCATGCTGATAAACACAGATGGCATATGGCGTTTTTGGTCTCTTAATAAATTTTGACGCGGTTGTCGGGCAGCCGCTGGTCCTACCTATCCTGAGCTCTCGAGACTCGGAGACCGGGCTTGTTTAGGACACTTGCTCTCCAGTACCTACCCCCCCTTTTGACAATCATTAGCATTCTTGATCCATTATTAACTTAGTAGGTGCTGTATGGTCAAGCCCAATATTCCCGGATCATCTCAACAAAAAGTCGCCGTCGGAAATCAACGCAAAATCAGGTGGGCTTGGATAGTTAATTCAACGGTCATCCATGCTCCATTCACTCTCTGGGTAAAGCTACATACATCCATATCATTCGCCAAATCCATCAAATATTTTGGAGGTTAGAGTTAAATATGAGGACGATTATTATCTCTCGTGGCGCTTGCTAATTCAAGTTTATTACTATAAACACGGCTCTGGTTAACAGCTTCCCTCTGAATTGTGAAGAAACCGGAGATGTTTACCGGGCAAAATTCTCCAGTGGAAACGCACCTCGGTGGGATGCACGTCCCATCCGAACAGAACGCAGTCTCGCATAGTCTTCCACTGCACTGTAAACTGGCACAATCTCGATTCGTTTGGCAGGACAGTGCGACCACCGTGATTGCGGCAGAGTTGAAAACGCAAAATGCGCTGATGAATGTGAGCTTGATGTTCACCATGTTTCGTTCCGTTGAGTGTTTGTCGGTTAAGATTTTTGCGATGCTCTCTTTCATCTTCACGCCTGCTTTTATAGTCCACGTAGGTGCTTTTACCTCCTACCATCATGTTCGAATTGGCCGAATGGACAGGCCTAAAAGACTTGAGCGTCCTCAGCACCCAGCAGGGACAGGTCCAGCGCTATCGCCGGCACTTTAATATGCAGATACTCATCTACCCTGCTTAGGTCCCAACGAGATATAAGGAACTATAACAGAATAAATTTGGAATAGATCGCAATTGGGCAAGACATATTGAAGATATCTCACAAAAAAGTGATCTGAAAGGCGCTCGATCTGCGTTCTATTTACGGATCGGGCTGCGTCACGCACGCGTCGTCAAGAAAGTTCGAACCTCCAGGCTCCATACGCAATCGGCCTGCCCCAGTTGCGGTTGAGAGACAAACAGGATTGAATCACCTGGGGATTGTAAGCTGGGAGAAACAAATTAACCCCGTGATGTTATTGCTTGTTGAAAATTCGTGTACAGACTGTTTGTAGAGACAGGGAGGTAGTAAAGAACATGTATGTGTCGATGTGTGAACACGAAACTTGGAGGGGAATGATAATGTAATATATACACCGAGTGGGAAGCTTACGGTGACCATTCGTGCACCAGAGTCTATGGGTTGAACTGATACGAAGGGGGTAAGTCACTAGAGCGCCCATGTGATCGAATCCATGATGGTCGCGTTGCTGTGGAATAAGTAGGGCTCGCCGCATCGGGGCTCACAATGGTCGAGCTCGATGCCGAATGCGTTCTGTGATGTGGAACGCTTGTGCGATCTTGATTCGGACCTTGGGCGAGAGCAGAACTCGACGATGAGGCGTTGGTTGCGTATAAGCTTCCTGTTTTCTCGTTTCGTGGGAATTCACCAGCAGCTTCGTGGTAAGTAGTTCGCGTAGCCGAGGTCTCTGATATTGTATATCGCTCTCGAATATCAAATGGCGTGACGTTACTGACTTCAGGGTTTGTCTCTTTTCGAACAAAAACTCTTGATTACGGTCTTGGGGAGGGTGGAGGAAGGTTTGTTAACTCACCATCGGGTAAGCGCATGTGTCCATTCGCCGCTCGTCGAACTCGCAATCTAAGAAGAAGAAGGATTATGGCAAATGCAATTAAGCCCAGTACGCCAATAACGCAGCCCACGATCACGGCGCCAGGCATCCCTCGTGCCGCTGAAGATGTGCTCTGTGTGCTTGGAGAATCCACTATCTCTGTGACGACCGTTCCGTTGGCTTCAGTGCTAGTAATCAAATGAGAATAAAGGAGGGTGGTCGTGGGCGCGGTGGTGATCTGTCCCCCTGAAAATGAATTAGGATTAGATACCGTCAGCAGCTTCGTACTCCGCAGGGACGACTCGCCATTAGCGTCAGTTACACTGGTCGCCTTGAAATCTTGTGGAAGAGACACAGCACCTCCACTTGAATCTGTTACGGTGGGGAGGGACGACTGCAATACAGAAGCCGAGCTTAACGGAGTCCTCGTCGGGGTTACCTGCACAGGACTGCCCGAACTCTGGGAAAAACTCGTAGAAAATCCGCTCGTTGAGACTGGACCACGGGTCGGTATGGCAATCGACAGGGTGACTGGTCCTACGTCCAATATGGGGCTCCCTTGGAGGTGCAGGCGGTCGAACTGGAGAGGGCTATCTGTCGTTGAGCCACTGTTGGTTAAAATGAGGGTATGTGATGAGTTTGAGAGGGTTCCGGAATCGAAGAGGACATTGGCGAAGACGGGGGAGGAGGTGGCAAGACGAGTAATTTCGGTAGTCTGTCCGTCGAGGCTCACAGTTGCCCGCACGCTGGTTCCTTGTCCCGCTGGGATTGTGATATATATGATAGCTCGTGTAGCTGAATGATGACGCTATGGTTTACATGGCCGTCTCGTCTCAAGTAAAGTAAATCTTACCAATAAACCGAGTTGCTGCGGAGGCTCCTTGCTGGGTAGTCGAATGGACTGTGCCCTGAAATTCAAGGCTAGCATTTCCTTTAATTGGTGACCATGTCCCGCTGTAATGCAAAGAGAGGCTCCCGTCGTCTATTTCACCAATGAATGTCTGGACCATGCTACAGGTGAGCCACGGTGCAGCTCAACCTAACGCAGTGTTGGAGCTGAGCCTGACGGCGGGAAGGTACACAAGGGAAGGAATGCCAGGGAAAGATTTATCAACTTGGCGCTGAAACGCTGAGGATGTGCTATATACCACATGCCAGAAGTGCCAGTCTGCGAAAGTGTCTGGCTCACAGCACTTGGAGCGAGCCTTCTCAGTATAATATAAATAATCCTGTGTGAGATTTGGCGAAGGAATAGAGCCAGACGATCATGGATCAATGATGAGAAGTCATAGTCGTCCTCAAAATATCATTTTCTATCCTGAGTGAGTAAACAGCCCGCAGAGCAGAACTATTCCATCGAGCTGTAAATCATCAAATTTTGTAAATAGCCCAGCAGGAGATCAATGGATGCGAGCATGGGTGCTTGTGTTGTAACGATTCAATATACCTCGCCTCGTACAAGGCCATACTCAGTGGCTGCACATTCATTCTCACAAGTGTCACGTCCGAGTCATGGAGGTGTAGATGTTACTATGACTACTTCGGGGCTTACGCTAATTTTACACTCTCTTTGGAACAAGAGATTTCAAAAATATAAACCGAAGTTCTCTTGTCTCTTGCCAAACTTTTGATAGATAGAGCTGTTATCGAGCCCAGGAAGAAGTTAGAACCTATCTCTTTGTATCAGTGATTGATAGTGTACGTGCACTGTTGTATTCGTTTCAGAAATTACCGTTTCATTCTGTTCTGCGCAAGCCGACTCGGAGTTCACTTCCAGTATTAAACGCCTTTTAAACGCCCGTTTTGCGAAGATCCCGGCCAGCATTCCGGCATGTGCCGATGCCGTCCCCTCCGTCCCTTCAAGACGTGCACTTGGACGCTGGAACACAACGCGGCATGATTTTTCGTAAAGACAGGATTGTGGTTGTACATGTATTCGAGTGAGGATGTCCTGGCTTTATCAATATTCCATAGCATAGCTAAATTCTAGTAAATCTTCCGATCGCGGGCCATGGGGACGATAATTAAGATGGTTTTGGAAACTTGAGTGTTTTACATATCCTGATCACCCTGTTATCTGGTAGGATGGCGGTAGCTCATCTGTTGAGCCTGAGAATTGCAGCAGAAAAACTGCCGAACCAACGGAGCTAGTAGGCGTGTCACCCCCTATCCCAAGAGGACTTGTGCCGGTAGACGCTGAAGCTGGTGAGGCGTATTGATAGGGCACGATAGCATAACCCGGCCTCTCGTGTCCATAATCAACATTGAGTCGGGGCAGGTGTGAGATGTTCGATAAGGGTAGGTTGCGTTGTATGAGATTTGGGGTCGATGCCGTGCCTTCGATATTGGCATAAGCTTCCGTCGAGGAGGTACACATACTTGTGGATTTCTCATTTCGGCGAAAACCAAAGTACTGAGTGACGCCAGGAAGTGAACCATTAGCCGAATGCTCGGCTGATCGTCTGCTTAGATCAAATGGTGTAACTGCAGTCGACTCGGGTGTTCTCTCTAAGGAAAGAAAAAGTGGTCAATGGTTCTTAGTCATGGTCTGCAGTATTTTTATTTCAAGTAGCCTTACCGTCTGCTAGGCGTACGAGTCCATTTTCGAAACGGCGTTTCCGCCTGCTACGAAAGATGAGCCCCGCAATCAACACGATGAATACAATCATGGCTCCGCCCGTCACACAACCAATGAGAGCGCCTCGAGTAATGTGCGCAGATTCCGATGTGGATTGTGTTACTGGGGTGTCAACTACCTCAGTAGCTACGCTCCCGTCTGGCCTTGTAGTGGTCACAAGATATGACGACACCGATAACCTTGCGGCCTCTGTCGATTGAAATATTCCTGTGTAGTACTTAGTTGACGCGAAGGAAGATGACGGACGAACAGACTGACGAATGAGAAAATAACTCACCAGTTACTGCATTCGCAATTGCCACAGTGGTTGCCTTGAAATTCTGTGGGAGTGGAACAACTTCATAGCCTCCATTTGAATCAGTGATCGTCATAAAAACGTCGCCTGTCGATGATGCAGATGGAAGTGATGAGAAGTTGATACTCGGGGGTCCAGAAATAGTCGAAGTTGGGGAACCCCCGTCAGGATCCGTGGAAGAGACCACCGGAGGTTGTGAGGTGGTAATTGGGGGGCCACCTGCTGTTGATGTTGAACCTACGACCTGAGGAGGGCCTCCAGGACTGACGTTGAACACCGTGCCCTCGAGATGAAAACGGTCGAGCTGGAGGGGGCTGGTGGAAGATGAACCATCGTTGGTCAGGACAATCGAATGTGGTGTGTCCGAGATGGGGCCAGAGTCAAAGAGCATCAATCCGTAGATCGCACTACTGTTGGTGGAATGGGAGAAGGTAGTGGTACGGCCGTCCAGATTCACGGAGGCGAGTACGTTTGTTCCACTTCCGATTGGGATTGTGCAGTATATTACAACACGGGTACCTTCAAGGCCGACATGGTGAGCAGAACTCGGTCTCGATGGTCTCGTACAAGTAAATTTTACCTTGAAAATTAATTGCAGCAGTAGCGCCCGGGGTTGTCGTCGAATGAATTGTACTCTGCCATTGCCTGGAAGATCCTTGCAGGGCTAGCCATGAGCCGGAGTACCCGATCAGACTGCTCGTATCATCCACCTCCAGGCGCTGCATTCTATACCTAAGTTGTACTGTGACGAACGTTGAACAATCGACTCGGAACACACAAAGATGGCAAGAAAATGGGAGGTCTGAAGCCGGGTGTCTCAAGCGGTAATCAGTCACTGCACATTTATATCAAATGAAGGTCAATTGAGTAGTCCGGAGATATCTTTACTTATCCTATCCAACGATCGAATGATATAGCGATTATAATTTGCGGGTGGGCGGGAAGACGTTAATGATGATCTTCAATCAATGAACGTTATGAGAGGCTCAGAAACTATGCAGTTTCAAAAATAACGCAGATGAAGTTAGCCATCAAGTTCGCCACCAAGTGTTCGTGACCATAATTTGCCTTTAATTTTAGTCCAGCCAAAGATCAAGAGTCCATGCCAGTTACTTATTACTCAGTATCAAGCCGCCCCGAGGTCAGGCTATCTTTGGGCTATCTTGAAAGCTGGGACCCCGAACATCTGAGTTTGTGGCTGGCTCGATCAAAAGATCTGGACGTCAAGTACCATCACTGTTAATCAACACACCTGTGATAGAACGCCATATGGCGTGTATAGAGCTGTGAATGAAGATATCCTTAAATCATTATAAATCTTAAGGGACGCTCTAGGCGTAGGCACGGGCGTGATTTCGAGCTGTGAACACTGTGCGCGGCTATGCGCGGGTTTCGAGTCCCTACTTGAAGTTACACACCCAACTGTCAAGTTCCTAATCGCATCCTGTTGTGATAGATCATTAAAAGTCCACAGCTCTATACTATCAATTTCAGGCTAAGATCGTGACTCTTACATGGGTATTCATTCCATTCAGAAGCGAGAGGGTTACTCTTCTCTCAGGCTGTAGTAGTATCGTTCGTGTGAACCTGATGTAGTGACACAAACACATTTGGGATTCAAGATGTTGTAATCCTCGAATCGCCCTATCATGACCAGTCACAACCTACTCTCCAGTAGAGCCCAATGTCGATCAGCATTGTCGTGAATTTCGCGCTTTGTTGATCCCTTCCTAAGTTCCTATCGGTTGAGGGGACCGTGAGAACTTTGTGAACTCCCGATAGGCGCTCAAAGTTGTAGAACTTTCAGAGCCAGTCAGGCCTTCAGGATTTAAAAATTTCCTCCAAATACGAATACTCGAAGTCGATTTGTGTGATTGCGATGTCAGTGTATCCAAACGATTTTAAATACGGTAGCTCAGAACCCATGAATAGAAGTCCATGGAAAGAGCCGGAAAGCTGAACGGCTTATCACCAGGAGAAGACTCGATCCAGCTTATAAATCCATCCCGCGGATTCACCTAGAAATTCGTCTCTCGGGTGGACCGAATTCTTCTGACCAAACCAGAACGTCGCAAAACTTGAAGCTGAAGCTTGAGCATTACTGGAAGAGAGAGACATCGACCAAAACACTGACGACGATTACACTACATCTCAATGAAGCTGCTAAACGTTTTCGCAATCGCATATGTCCCAACTCTCGCCTATGCAGGTCCAATTGCCTATGGCCTCTGCCAAACAGGTACGCTTCGAATATTATCGTCAATTTTACCGCACATATGAGTGCCAGTGCTTTTCTGACCTCTAAATTCCAGGATGCAACACCGTCGCAGTTGCCTGCTACGCCGCAGCTGGACTTACTTTCGGCACGGTCGTAGCTGCTGCTGCTGCCCCCGCTGCAGCCATGGCCTGTAATGCAGCCCTTGGAACGTGCTCGGCTACTTGTGCTACCGTGGCCTTATTCGCGCCTACCCCTTGAGCTTGAGGCTTGACACAAAGGTCAGATATGGTGGGTAAGATTTCTCGCGTTCAAACATAGGCTGAACTGACATGTTAGTCAGTGGTCACAGAGAAAGTGTAATCACTGTCTTTTTGTTCTTGCTGCTCAATCAATGAAAAGAGTTTGATAAGATCGTCAACCATGTAACCAAATTCAAATAAAATACAATTTACTTATAATCACACTCGTTGACTCAACTATCCGCAACGTGAATCACAACCTTCGCCTTGTTCGTTCCCTTCTGAACAGCCAGAATCCCATCACCGACCGTCTCGAGTCCATCAAACACCTCCTCCCTATGTTTGATCTGGCCCGAAACGACGAGAGGCGGGATCACCTTGTAGAAATCCGCCAGATGTTTCTCATACAGCCTGTGCACGATAAAGCCATTGATGGATAACGACTTGGCGATGACTTGGAAGAGATTCTTGACAGGGACGGAGTAGCCGTTGTTGTATCCCGAGATCATGCCGCATTCCTGTAGTTTGGGTTGTTAGCGTTAGCGGTGACGGGGATTCGTCATCTTGGGCGTATACTTACGATAAACCGTCCATTGATATTCGCTGCATCAATAGCAGCTTCGAGTGTTTCCCCACCGACGTTATCCCAGAAGCTAATCGGTGGCACAGCCGAGGCATTATAAAAAAATAAGAAAAAAGGTCAAAGAAGTAGCGTAAATTGCACTCACATATCAATGGGACCTTCCTTCTCCAACACCTCCGCCGTCTTCGTCGTCTTGTAGTTGAACGCCACGTCCGCACCAATCTCTTTCATGAACGCGACTTTTTCTTCCGAGCCAGCGGAAGCGATGACTTTCAGTCCGTCGAGTTTGGCGAGTTGGATAACCAGGCTGGAGTCAAAATTGTGTGAGTGGGTGTTGAATATATGCGTCAAATAATGAGAGAATACTCACGATCCGACTGGGCCTGCACCTGTGGACACGAACACAGTTTCACCCTACGAGAATATTGGTCTATCTCTGCGTATACGAAGGAGGGAGTTCAAGAGACTCACCTTCTTTGCGTGTGAGTATTCTTTCCAAGCCATGTATGCGGTCTTTCCTAGAGTACTGTGAAGTTCCATTGAGATAGAACGATCAACAGGGGCTACGCACCAGGCATGCCCAGAACACCGATGAACGTCGACCATGGAAGGTTGTTTGGGTTCTTGATAATCTCCATCATCGTCAAATCTTCCTTGATGGAGTAGTGCGAGTGAGCTGTATTATAGCGCATCACTCGTGTTAGTAGAAAAAGACGACACCCAGATGGCACGGAACGTACAAATTACCCCAGAAACATGATCTCCAGCTTTAACATCGGGGTGTTCCGAACGGAGGACGACAGCAACACCGAACCCTTGCAAACTGTTCCCATCGCCCAGGTAAGTTCAAGTCCCGAGATATACAAACGTCGAATTTGGAAAACGACGTACGGTTGACCGAGGGTATAAGGCGGCGAATAAGATTTCCGTTCAGGATGACGCATGCGTCCGCGCATATAAGGATCAATCGAGAGTTCGAGGGTCTTGATGAGATACCCGCCGTTGAGGGGTACGTTCTCCAAGTCGATGGTAGATGATGTATCGTACACCACGGTCTCTCCAGGAACAGGGAAACCTGAGGCGGTAGTCAGGTTTTCTCAGCTAGTCACCTATGCGATCATGAATAGAGAGGCGCCCACCTTCTGGTACAGAGTTGAAGAGGACACGTCCGTTTGGTACTGGAGCCATTGGCGAAAGGGTTTGGGGTATCAGACAAGAAAAGCGATAGCAAGCGACGTTGCGAGATCAGGAAGATTGGGGATATATATATGGGAAACTGGAGTACGCCTGGGACCAATGTAGCAGTCAAACCTGTCGTGACCGGTTATAGTCGCTCCCATCGCCGTATAAGCGATGATCAATGCTCTTCCTAAACATACCCAAGGAGATCTAAGCCGTGGTATGACATTGATTATGAATTCTCGGTCTGATTGGCAGTCGACTGGTCACGAGGGGGTACTGGCTGACAGATAGATAAATTCTTCGGGGGGTCAAATAAGGAGAAGAAACATGGACTTGCGTACATGATTCTTAGGAGACAACATCATCTTGTACTGGTGAAGTCATTCTTGGTAAGCCTGGAAGTCGACCAAGCAAGAACCTGAACATTATTGGGGACCCAGTATACCAAGTTGATTCGGAATAAAGAATATGGCAGCGGCCAAGTCGCGGTCTTGAGGCTTGGAAGAAAGTTAGCTGTACCCCATGCTGACGTCCGCGTTCTCGATGGCGCCATCCTTATCACCGTGCCTAGAAAATCGATTGAAATGTGACACAAGATTGACGGCGACAGAGAGGGGAATCCACCTCAAAGGCCACTCAGCGACCACCATATGTACAACTCAAACCAACCCATTTCCAGGCGATATGATTCAGAGATGGAACCTATTCGTCGATTTGCGTTTTTCTTTTGCGACTTGTTTGCGACGAGATTGAAAGTTTGAATTTGAACGTTCATTGCAACTGTAAACAATGTTGTGGACTTGGGGAGAGTCAACGAACCCCTAACCCTAATATAAGTAAACGGGCAATGCCGAAGGTTGCGGAAGATGCCGTCCCTGCTCCGATGACCGTGATCAGTGCCAGACAATCTTTAGATTGCTCCTCGTCTCTGTACAAAAAAGCAGGAAGGATTAATTGGAAAGGTGAGCCATTAAATTCTCTTAGCCTGTCCGCCTGAACATACTTAGGTCTAACCTATGCATTCTTTAATGATATATTTGCGTACCCTTGTCTGCTTTTGCCACCAAAAATTATCGCCATTTGTGAAGCTTGGGGTAGCCCAATGACATAGGTGCGTAATTGTCATCGTCATCGTTTACTATCAGAAAATAGGTCAATTACATCACTAATCCTCAAACAAGTCTAGTCAATCTGAGCCGAAGGTTAGTTTGGAGTAGGCACACAAGGCAACTTGAAGGTCTCGGGTGTACATATTACCGCCGACTTTTTGCCTCCAAGCTTCTTTTGTAATCACCCGATTCAGGATGCAAGCAACCTCCTGCGGCCTGCCACCTGGTAACCACAAGGCGGACAAGGCATATCGATGGATGTCGATAACGAACCACGACTCTGCCTCGAGGTCTTTATGGCAATCTCCCCCGACGTCTCCAATCAGCAGAACACATGTGGTTTCTCTAGACCATTCTCCGAAAATCGACGATCCACCATTGTTCTCTTTGTTAGGGTAACTCCGACGACTCTTGTTCTCTCTGATCAATCGACGAATATAATTACCTTCCCCCCTTGAATTTTCATTTCCCCCAACCAACCGAACGTCATACTAATCACTATCCGATCTTCCCCACAATCTGTATCGCTATGGCCGACGGCGCGGGAAGGGGCTTGCGATTGCCTTTTGAACTCATAGACGATATCATAGCGATAACAGTGTCGACATCGGGTCCCAGAACACTCTCAGCGATGGCCCTCGTTTCTCAGTACTGTCGGATTCGGGCCAACGAGAAGAGATTCTTTCGTATTTATACCGCCAATCCACAGCGGTTCGCCAGTCTCGTATCCTTATTGCTCTCTCAGAGACAGGCGCCTGGGATACTGAACATCGCGTCCTTCATCGTAAACTTTCACTACAAGCGAGGCCCGGCGCTGGGATCAATCGCAGATCCGTTTATGACCGGTACGATGGCAGTGGTCTTCAGCATGCTTTTCCGTCGATCGTCTGGATATACACCGCCCTCACAAGATTTCATACTCAACCTCGACCCATCCGAAGATGGGAACACCGAGGGAGTTTATTGGGATGAATTCCATCCCTCAATCACACCGGCTTTCTTAGATATGTGCTATAGCTCACGGTTGACAGAGCTCTCGCTGTTCAATATCCAGGAGATCCCATCAGGTATCCTTCGCTATTCGACTACGCTCAAAAACCTTCGGCTGGATCATGTCAGTGCTGCTCCTAGCACCATCACATTTGCCATCGATAGCCAGATCGCGCTGACGTCTCTGCATGTGTATCGGTCCGTGGCCTTTGAAGCGGTCACAGGTATTCTTTGTGGAAACAGAGTGACGAATCCAACGTATTTATCCGGGATTGTGGAACTGAGGACTGTGCTGTGTACGTTTGACGACATCCATAACACGAATCAGTTCCTGCGATACGCCACTCGTTTACAGGTATTGACTATGAGTGTGAGGTCGTCGGGTAACTTTCTCTCTCTTAACTCTACCCTATTGAATACATCTCAGCTCACTCTTCGCATACTCTGCTCGCATTGACAGGTGCTTTTGATGAAGACCCCGTTCACGGAGAGGAGATTTCCATCCAATATCGGCATCTCACATCCCTGACGAAGATATTCATCCTCGGCCTCTTCGACGCTCGCGAGGACACAGACATCGTGCCCACCAACATCATCAGCGGTGTCACTCCTCGCAATCTAGAGGAGATCAACCTACTCATCACGGATAGCATCGCTTCGGAAGACGTGGCCACCACGGACATGATGCAGTTCATCGATTTCGCAAGTATCGACGAGTTGTTCTCCGGGCCCCTTCTCGTTTCGGTCAACCGCATTGTGATCATCGCACAAATCTGCATCGAGGCTCATTCGCGAGGCTATAGTCATGCTTCATTCAGGGATAGGTGCACCAATTATATCAAGGGCAGGCTTCCTCGATTGTGCGCAAGATTAGTGCCGCCTTTTCTCATTGTTAGGACGGATATAATATTACTGAGTAATTAGACGGTTTAGACCGACGTCCAACCGACGTCTGTAGCGTTGTGTATTTGACCGTAGGGAATTACGCACTGCATCGCTTACAAGTCCAACAATCTAGACAGACTTTATGGTACCGTCAGAATAACGTCAGAATTTTGAATCAGCGACGTTGAAAACAAGTTGAAAATGTTAAGATACGCAAGGTATAAATGCACTATAAATGCGTTATAAACTAACGATGCATTTCCTTATGTAACGGCGTCTAGAACGTTTGAAACGCCCTTTAAACCTTGAGCTTGAGCTTGAATGCCGAAGAGCCGATGACAGCCACATCAAAATTTGATGCATTTTGTAGAATGAGATTGGAAAGGATTGGAATGAGCTGGAATGAGACCGCTTTCAATCTTTACATCTGGAGTAAAAAGTCTTAATCCCGCCGTGATATGTGTTACAAGTCCCAAAATTAGGCTATTAATGTCGTTTTAAAGTTTCAAATGCAGCAATTCCCTTGTTTCCCCCCCCCAAACAAAAAAAAAAAAGAAAACCGAAAGAAAAGAATCATCAAGAACGCCAAGATGCCAAGCCGCCGCTAGTGGCCGGTCCCTGCCCAGAGGTTTTCAACAGACCCACCTCCCTCCAGATGTGTAAAACTCAGCGTTGAATTTCGTGTAGTCAACTCGATGAAAATCTCAACGTTTGCGAGGATCTCTGTCTATGAACGCTCTTATGATGAAAAGCATCGAAAGTTGTTCAAATTCGGTCGCCTCCGGCGGCTCCGGGACTTCCGGCCACTGGCGGCCCCTTTGACGCCCAAAATAGTTCGATGCGGGACATGAAATTTGAAATTGAAATCTTATCGTCGAAGTGCAGGGTCCATTTCCAAAAGGAACGAAGAAACCCGAACAACACGATGCCTCAACGGTTAACGTTACGTTGAACGTTCACCAGCTACCACCACCATCATGGCGAACTACTATTCGACCTCCTCCGGTATCTGCTCGACGTCTCGAACCCGAATCATAGGCGCCGTCTCCGCTGCGTTCATCTTTCTGTATTCGATATGGCACTTTCGAGGACAGTCCCTTGACGTATCGCGACACATCACGTTTGGAGACAGCCCGGAGACGAAGTCCCTCGCAGCCATTCCTCAAAAACGCATGAATGTCGCAGTCGCTTCGAGCTTCGGGTTCCATTTCGACGTCTACATGACCGTGGCTTGGACACTGCAACGCGTCATGAAGGAGGGAAAGGTTCAAGTATACACTCCAGGAACATTTGGTTACGATTTTCAAAGCATCGTGGAGAAGTATGGTCTGTATAAAGGTACCTACAAGGATCACACGGCTCTCACGCAGGATGTCATCGATGGGGATGGGGATGGAGGGATTGATCTTATCGTGTTTGGAACATGCGAGTTGGAGTGAGTCGATTAACTCGTTCATGCGTCTATTCCTCTGAACAATTCTAGTCTTCGAAATTGGAGTGAAAAGCTGCTGGCTGCCTGGGACGCCAGAGATGCATCACATAAATTCCAAATCGTATGCATTGTCCATAACGTCGAGGACAAGACCTGGCAGTCAGCAATTCCAGACTGGTCCCGCCGAAACGCGATTCGACTCCTCCCAATATCCGCACAGTACGTGTCCAATCTTACTGAATTCGTTTGCGAAAGAGCTGTCTGATGTCTACTACAGTGTCGGAAACACCTTCCGAAGACAGTTCGAGGACCTTGCGCGAAGTGCTAGTCCTGCGAACAGGTCGGCTTGCTATGAATACATACCCATCGATACCCATGTCCCCATATTAGATATCCCCGACCTTCCGGATCGTCCATTCACGTCGCGCCCTATCTCCAACGTCGTCATTCAAGGTTCATTTGATCCAGGACGTCGCGACTACAATAGAATCTTCGCTGATCTCAATAGGTCCCTTCACTGTACGCCCTTTTTTCTCTGCATCTTGAGTATGCGTTGAGTATGATGTATATCTTTCAGACGAGCCTGAATCGTGGGGATACCTCCCACGGGGAGACAATCCATCCTTCGTTGAAGATACCAGCTTGGACATTCCCCCATTCAAACTCCATCTCGTTGGCAGCGGGTATATCAACGTCCCAACAGAAATCAAGAACATCGTCGTCTTTCACACTGGACTTAATTATAGCGACTTCTATTCATTGATGTCGTCCATGGATGCGTGTGTCCCGGCGTTTATGAGCGAAGATGATCACAACTTCAGGATCCAGGCAAGCTCAAGTATTGCAATGTGTATGGAGACCAACGTCAGTCCTTTATGTTTTCTGCCATTCCTGTCCATTTAACCGACCAGGATTCTGCCCTTCAAAGGTTCCGATATTGGCTGTCCATGAACTGCGAGAATCATATCAACACATCGACGATGACCGGATAACTATCAATCGGCCGGCCGTCATGACCGAGTTCCAGGCTATCAAAGCTCTGCGCACAGGCGACGCCTCGAGGCTGCTCACGAGTGACCCATCCTCGACTGGGATCACACTTGGATCGCACGCGCGTGTACGAGAAGCTGTCGAGAAAATGCTGCGCGAAGGGTGGGTACGAACGAAGGCGGGTCATGATGCGTGCAAAAGGCGTACATGGAGGGAGAACGAGGTGGTGATGATGAAAATTCTTAGAGATCGTGTTTGAAATTTGAACTTGTGGTGTTTTTTTTGTTTGTATCGCGCATTAACTACTTGAACTTCGTCCACTACTAGTCCCGTGTTGTAATCAGCTCCCCGTTTACGACTATACCGTAATTCTTAGCAATATCCGAGTATCCATGATTTTCTCATAATAAACACTCGATTGTACTGCCACTCCGATCGTCCTTTCTGACCTTTATTAGTCTTGGGCTTGAATCACTTTAAATGGTATATCAGTCTCGCAGAAGAACATCTTAAGACGTAGTGACCTCACCGGGCATTTATTACTTAGCGGCTCGCATAAAGTGGCAATGCACTTTCCTACTTCGCAAAATGCGGGGTCGCATTGTCTTGTACCGCTAGGGCATGGGGTGGAGGGGCACTGGGCGGATGTGGTGCATGACTGTGCGGCGACCTGATTGACGGCAAGGATGGCGGTTAGCACGCAGCCGCTGAAGCCTAGGATGAGGAACTTCATGATCGCAGTTGGCAGTCAGTGTGGACTCTTGAATCGGACTACTTTGAGGTGGGGCTTGTTGCGGTTGGGATCAGACATGCCACGAAGACGTTGCTTTATAATATTTTTGTATTAACCCTGCCTGTAAGCCAGAAGAGTACCTCTGTATCCCACTCACACGTCGGGAAATGATACACTCACGGCTATTATTGAATGACAGATGGCAACTCGACGAACACAGTAAAATATGTGGGGTATCTTGTCAAAACTGAGTACTGAGACCCCACTGCGTATCAGATAGTTATTTTCTCATAGTAAATACTCCATTGTAAGGCTGCCATCACTTTCTTCCCTTATTAGCCTTCATCCCGTCCTTCATGTATGCAGCGTTGAATTACTTCGCCAAATTATACATACTAAGTCTCGCACAAGAACGTCTCAAGGCGTAGTGACCTCACCGGGCAATTAACATGTGGGGGCTCGCATGTCGGACCAAAGCACCTTCCTAGTTGGCAAGTTGAGGGGTCGCATTGTCTTGAACCGCTAGGGCATTGCATTGGGGTACAATCGGCGACTGTGGTGCATGATTGCGCAGCGATGTGATTTGTGGAAAGTATGGCGGTTAACACGCTGAAGAGGGTGGAGAACTTCATGATCGCAAAGCGAGAATCCTTGAGCGAGACCTGTGAGGTGGGGTCAACTGGTATTGGGGTGAGATATGATACGAAGACTGTAAAGTTTAAGTATAACATTTTTAGTGACCCAAGTAATGCAGAAGAGAACTACATCCCACGCACACGTCGGACACTTTCGTCTCCACTGCACTCGGAGCTATGGATATCTTGTCACAAATAAGAGACCCTACTAGGATCTTGGGACAAGTTAACCAAATCATCATTGTGGGAGAAAGTGAAGTTAGTAGGAAATGGAGCTTGAGAAGAGGATTTCACAAGAGTCGATGCTCTGTTCGACAACTTCAATGGTTTACACTCTTTGATATTAATACAGGATATCCCCGTCAGTCACGGTCTTCCCGTAGCCTAGTAACCTTCCAATCCTTCGAGTACAATCTTGACTCAGACATTTACTGGCGAGAATTGTCAGTCGAGTGGAACGACATGTCAATATATGAGCTCCTCACCGGGCATTGGGTACGTGGTCCCGCACAGACAGGAGCGTGGCAGACTCCAGAGACGCAAAACGCAGGCTCACAGAGCCTGGTTTCACTACCACTGCAGTGGAGACTGGAGCAGTCGGCATCGGTTTTGCACGCAAGCGCAACGACTTGGTTTGCTGCGAGGAGGGCAGTGATGATGCTGGTGAAGGCAGAGAGCTTCATGGTGATCGGGGTTTGTGTTGGGGATTGCTGCTTTTCTAAGATACGTTAAGCCCGTCTCTTATATGCTCCTTGAGTAAAGATTGCGATGAAATGAAGACAGCAGTAGACCATGCCGTTCGCTATCACGCCGATCTAGACAGCACCTCTATATCCGACTTACGCGCGAAATGGTATCTGCTTAAATGGTATCTGGTTCTTTACCGGGCATGCCCCGCTAATAGCCACACACTTCGGAGGATGACACACACCAGAAGCGCAAAATGCGGTCTCGCATAGTCTTCCACTGCAACGCAGGCTGACACAATCCGCATCGGTCGTACACGCGAGTGCGGCGACTTGATTCGCGGCGAGGAGGGCAGTGACGATACTAAACAAGGCAGAGAATTTCATGGTGAAAGAGGTTATGAGAACGTTGGTTGGATTTTTCTCTGCTCGGTGTGATTACTGGCCCAGATGTACGCGCAGATTTTATAGGGTTTTAGGCTGTGTATTTTGAATACCCCATGGGCGAGCTGTCTTGTCGCGATGTCACCGCGACCCTTGAAGTATCTCTAAACCCGACTCGCACGTTCAAGGAGATTATTTTTGTCCAGCGTCGTACCTTAGTGTGGGGCGTATGCTTAAGCTGTGAGGCATGACCATGACATGGGGGTAACTCGCTGTCAGTGCGAGTGACATGTTGAGAGACTTATGGGATGTTTTTATGGAGTAAAGTATCAACTTTTAAATTACGACTAGGATCGTTCGGTGAACCACGCGAAACTTAGCCACTTAAGAGGCTAGTTTGTTTCAAATGAACCAGTGAGTCGCTGAATGAATGTAACGTATCCGAGTCTTACAGGTCTCGATATCACAGAAGGAAGCGTTCGATTGTATGGCCGCTGTATCAAAGATTCCCACTCCCTGGCAGTGTCTGATGTCCACACACTCAGGCTCTCAACTTGGATTTGACGTTGTCCGATCCGAATTTGAATATCAACTTGATACTTCAACTTCGGACTCGTGCCCGAGGCCGTTATTGTATTCCCGGATAGGGATCACAGGGATGGATGAATGCAGTACTGCACCCCAAAATGGATCGGATTTGGCTCCCAAGCTCAAACTGGCCTCACAGGCGATCAAAATGCGAATGCCCTTCAAGTTCGTCGATGCTTCGTTCCTGCGAGATCCGCCGGTTGTACACACATAACTCAGAGTAAAGCAAACAGATGCTCATTGACACTGATGCTCTGTACCTCACCTGTCATTCTCACATCTCGTCCCACCGAAAATACCTATATGTGCAATGTACATGGGATCGTCAACTCGAACAGAAAGGCACAAGACTCTTGCATCACAGGCGCCTATTTAGGATGCTGATCGAAAATCGATCAAGCCACTTGACGATTCTGTGATTCCCACGCTTTGTCCCACACTATGTAGTTTAAGTTGACCGTTAGGGCTGTCTGTGAGCACTTTTCAGAGCTATCTATTTCTGAGATGATCGGCGAATATTGGTATGGTTGTATATTTTATATATCCATTTCCCAATTCCATCGAGCAAGTCAGTTGTGCCATAATACTACATGTAAACCACGTCAGTTGTCCGAGTCTCCGCGCTTCCCTTTCCACAGACGAATTTGCCCTTGATATCAATCACTACCACAAATCGGTGAGTCCCACTTCAATGCAAATACATAGAGAAGTAGGCTCCTCACCGGGCATGCCCCGCTAATCGCCACACATTTCGGAGCGTGACACACTCCAGAAGCGCAAAGATGCGGGCTCGCATGTTCTTCCTCCACAGCGCAAACTAACACAATCCGCATCAGTAGTGCATGCAAGTGCGGCAACTTGGTTTGCGGAGACGAGGGCGGCGGCGATGCTGAAGAAAATAGAGAGCTTCATTGTGGTGAAGTGGCTATGAGAACGCTGTTTGGGTTATTCTTTGCTTCGTGATGGATAACCTGGATGATATATCTGTAGCTTTTATACTCATTTAGATTAAAAATTTTAGATGGTTCCTCGGCCAGATTGTCTCGACGTCATTAAACATGACTCACATGTTTGAGGATACTTCCTCTGGTGAGTAACCAACGACAATTCCCCAGCGTCGTACACCAAGTTGGCATGGGGTACGTCCTGACAATGTAATGTTACGACTTACGTGGAGTCCGCTGTCAGTGCATGAGTGACATGAGGAGCAACAGTGGGTAACACGATATCAAGCCACTGCATCAAGTGCTATCAGGACTGGGGGCATGAGCCTTTCCGGTGAACCTGGAGGAATTTGGGCACATCATCCTTGATTGTGGAGGTGCTTGTCTGAGCCTGCAGATGAACAGGTGAAGAATACTCGTAATCACAGGTTCGAGTCTGGAAAATTTCGGTATCACAAAAGACATTCTTCAATGTTATTATTCTCTGAATCTCATGAGGCCTGAATGCTTCGCTTGTTCGGAGTCCGCAAAAAGTTCCCACTCCTTGACTGATGTCCACACACAGAGCATAATCCTGACTCGGAATTGACTCCGTTATCGCCGAATTTGAATATCAACTCGACACCAACGTCTGACCTGTACCAGGAGCTCTAATTGTAGGCTGCTCAAGGCATCTCAGGGATGGTAAATACTGGACAAACGGACACGCCTTGGGACACTCGACCTTGCTAGACCCGTCGACACACACACGTTTGACACAGTGCCATCCGCGATTACTGAGGAATGAATTACAATATTCAACAAACCGGAGATAGTCGAGGTCGAGGTGATGCCAGTAGGTCACCCTAAACCTTTCCCTTACTGATTCAAAGTGTCCGACCGTCGAAGGTCCAGGTGTCCATTGATCATTACAACGTTCAACCGTCGAACGTTGAGAATTAATCGGAGTAGAGCAAACAAATGCTCCAGCACATGTCGCTATTACTGGCCGTCGTGGACAACAATTTAGGTGGTCTTTGGGTCATCTCCCTTGCTTCGATGTCCACTTTTGAGTTTTATGCAGGTGGTCCTTCGATCAAGGGGATATGCAACTAACTTGTCCGGACCGAGAGCAGAGTCCGAAAATCGCATGGCCTCCATACCCTAACCCTATGTTCATGTTCAACAACAACGTTTATTGGGCCCAGACGCGAACACCAACCACGACGTTCACGAAGACGAGAAGAACTCTATCGGCCAGCAGCGCCTTATGTAGTCTGTTATACTATTCACAAAAGTGAAGTCTCAATAGACAATACCAATGGGACCGTCAGATCGACATCTTGAAGAGTTGATATCTCAAAAAGATGAGCAAGTGGGTGAGTTTGGACTTCTGTTCAGACGTTCTATGCTTATTCTTCGTTTCTTTAGATCAAATACCTCGATAACAGGTGCTCAGCCTACCTCGCGAAGATATCTCTGTTACAAACACGTCTCCAACGAACTTTTGACACGCTGGACGAGGTGCAGAACGCCCGTGCAGAGGAAACGCTGTCGTTAAATACAACCATCGCGCACCTAAAGGAACGTCTGCGGCGGTGTATCGATGTGGCTGAATCCGCCGAGATGGAACGAGATGATATGAAAGACGCTGTTTTGAGGCTAGTTGAGAAAGGTGTGTGCTATACATATGTCTCTCAACGTTCAACAATGTTTAAACTGTGAATTCCATAGTCGAAACGTCGAACGATTACAGTCGTTGGCCCCACAGCCAAATACATCTTTCTATTCTCTCAGGTATGCTCCAATGCATTTACTGGAAACCGATGCGATCTTATTTCCTTCAGACCCGTTAACCCATCCCATCGCCACAGAGCCTTCTTCGATCAGGGATCAAGAGGACAGAATGTTGTCATACGCGACTTCAATCATCGAAGAGCTGCGACGCGAACGAGACACAGAGAAAGTTTCACATGCACGGACGCGCGCAGTCGCGGAAGCGAAGATCTTGGACCTCGAGGCGAAACTATCTCGTCGGGAGGCTGAATTGGAATCATATGTAGGGCATGTTGATCATGAACGGGACCAAGATGCCACCTTTACACCAAAGACGTTCCTGAGAAACGTCCCAGATGAACCAATCACCAGTCAGCAAGTTATCTCGATGCTAGATGCTACAGTCGCTCGGAATAAGATTCTTGAACTTGAGATCAAGGCATTGCTGCAACAGGTTTGAGATCTCTTTCGTTTTTTCGACGAGAAGTGTTCATCACACCGTTGTAGCTCGATCAAGCCAGAGCCGGCCCTTCAACGTCAACGGCGACGACAAATTTGAGGAGCAAAACCCTTACTCCTGTGCGTACCCAGGACTCTCGATCATCAAGCAAAGATGAACCATACTTATGATCAACAGGCTTCGGGACCTTCAATGCAGAAAAATGGTGAGAGTATTCTTATCCCACTTTCTCTGGTTGTCTTATCCCTCATCTCGAATCAGATCGTTCGATTCTTGAAGACTTTGAGCATCAGATACACGAGCTCGCGATAAAAATTGATGCCTTTAGAGACGAGCGCCGAATTCTGTTGACTAAAATATCAGAAACAGGTTCAATTGTAATATCACCCCCCTTGTTTCCACTTTCCCTACTGATCTCCCGTCCATTCACAGCCGGACAAGAACACGCCATTACATCAGTCACCAAAGAACGATATACCAGATCGCTTGATGTTTCTCGAGAGAGAATACGAAAGGTCAGCGCTGCCTATAGAATGAAGATCTGATCATTAATTGATGTATCCAGACTTCGAGAAACGGAGAATGATCTCCGCCATGAACCCGACCCAACGCTGGCACAATCCCGGCCCCACGAAGAAGAAGTGGAAAAGTCCGTCCATACCATTCGTGCAGATCTCCACACCGCTGTGATTACAAGCCCGAACCAGGACCAGAAACCTGACGGCGAGGTAGCGTTGTTCTCATTGGAGTTTTGATCTGCGTTTTGATCCATCTTTATAGGCAGGATACGTCTCGGACTTGCTGGCCGAACCAAGCGATGGTGAACTGTCCATGGAGCTGGCCACCCCCCTTCTGCCTATATCCTCTATCTCTGTGCACCCCAGTCCTGGGCCTGCACATCAGGCGTTATCTTCCACTTCTGTCGATCCGGGTCTGGATGAAAGGCGATCTCCTGATGTAAATCAATATCAGGACCCATCGTCATTGCCTCTCCCTCCATCACCGGAGAGCCCGCTAGAAGGTCCATCGCCGTGGAACCCTCCGCCGGTAGACCAACCAGAAGCTCTGAGGGACGGGCTTGTGTATCTCGAGAACGAATTAGTGGACACTCAACGAGAACTCGAAGCTGGACAAGCCGCTCTGGAACAACTGAGCGAATTAATTGACGAACTTTGATCGTAGTGGGTACTTTGTTGAAGCTCTGGGAATGGATTTATATTTTGTAAACGTATCCTTGCTTCCCAAAATTCCACATAAGTCATGGGGCTATACGTACGCTATATTAAAATCCGAAACTAACCAAATCGCTATAGAAGACATGAATACGGTCACAACTAAAGTCTCACACCGCAAGGTCGGTCAAACTCATGTGGTGTTTTCTTTGCCTTTCCCTCTATTTCGTTTTCGGCGACTTGTGGTGTCCTTGCCATCATCAAGCCGCTTCGGGGGGTGGTAAGTCACGGCGCCATGCAGCAAATTCTCCCATGGTCGGTCAAGATTGGGCTTTTTGTCGGGAACCGTGGGTGTGAGGGAAGGCGGGGGTACACGGTGAACGTCGTCCTGGGCTGGCCTGTCTTCGTTTCTGGAGACAGGCCGGGAAGACACGGGGGTGGTGGTATAAGATGAAACGAGTACACGTCGATTATTGCCTGAAGTCAACGACATGACCTTATGAGTTGATCTTGATGGGGGTGGTGCAGCCGCTCCGAATGTCGGGGTGAATCCCGCCGCCGCCGATGATAACTGAGGGAACGCGCCAGCTTCCTTCTTTGCTTGTTCGAAGGCCTTTTCCTGCTCTTCAAGCTCCTTGGCGACTGTCTCTGCCAATTCAACCTCCAGACGCGTGACGAGAGGTCCGCGAACAGAGTCTGTCAAGACAATGTTGGCGCAGTGCGGACAGCAATGCTGTGGAAGATTGATGGAGCACAATATCAGCCCACATGCGTGGCAGATCGGTGTATAAGGTGAAAGTTCGTGCGATCTAGCTGTTAGAGTGTGGTGACGAACAGTGAAGATCGGTTTGGTCGCAGACGGTATTTCCGATCAGATAAACCCTTTACTGGTGTTAAAAAACAAGAGATAAAACTAACCCAGACAGAAGCATCCTCCTTTGGGATCCTTTTCCTTCCCAGTTGAAGCCTTGACACCGCGTATCAATGCTTCTAACCGTTGTACATCCTTGCTCTTTGGAGGATCAGGATGGGGCTGTTGTTTCCCCTTTCCTTTTGATTTGGAAGCAGGATTGGGAACGTTTGAGGTAGACTTGATACGATCTGAAGGAACAGATGAAGCTTGCTTTGTCCAAGCCGTCCTGCGCATAACGAAGTCGAGACGATGCTGATGGTTCTTGGCCAACAAACCAATATCATATGGATCAGATCTCCGGCATCGCGGCACCATAATCTCCGACAGGGCCCACATTGTACTCCGCTCATGGCTCCGCGCAAGTTCGGCCAACAGATTGTTGGTGGTGATCTCCCTGATTTTGAAGTTCATCAAAGCTAAAATAACTTTCTTGTCGAGCCCCCCCCCTCCATTCGAAAGCAATGAAACGAAGTGAGGATGGTTCAAAGAATCGTCCCAGTGCTCGACTCACCATCGCAATCACTTGATGTGCCTTCATTTTTAATTTCGGGTTTAGATCTTCGAGTTCACACCGATGCTTTTCTCTCATGTGTCGTCATTGGGATAACAGAGGTACTCCAATGCATAGTGTTCTAGACAATGCATAACGAAAGCTCCCATGAAGAAGGGAAAAGGCAAATTTTTCCAGTTTGGCGTCATATATTGATTGGTCCCAAAATAATGTTCCGTCGTCTTCAAGTGTAGACTAAGTTTGTAATGAATTTTATAAAAATTTGACTAGTTTAAAGGCCAAATTGTGGTACGAGGCCAAAAAAGAATAAACGTACACCCATACCTACTTAGAAGAATGGAGTGCCTCCGAGCCTGTCTATCCAGTCGCCGAAGGTGGGAGTAAGGGAGCACCCAACCACCAGGTGCACATCTAGGACAATTATTTGGCTGACGGACGCAGTAGGTACGACGGGATCGGAGTCGATAATGGAGGAAGTGGATCGTTCTCTTGATGTTAATGAACGAAGTGAAGGAGCGTTCAAAGGGAGAGAGGGTTGAAGAAATTAACCACCCGCCTTTTAATGTATTTCTTTTGCTGTCTTGCTTAGAAACCTAGTGAGAATGGGTCCTGATCCTAACGTAAATTGACCCACTCAGCCGTTTGCCATAGTTCGGAGATTTGAGTTAGACGAACCTTAGCTTTGACCACAGTGAACCCGCATGAGAATGAAGCGAACCTGCTACTTTAAAGTTACGTCGCGCAGAATGTTGAGGTGAAGGTCTTCGGCACCTACGCCCAGTCATCGAGAAAGTTTCGCTCTTGCTGGTGAGAGTCACCAGTGCCCTCATCCAGCTTGGAGTCTAGGCCCAACCGTGAGCGAGTCGAATCCGATTTCCTTTCGAAGCTACCTCAGTTCAGGTGCTTGAGAGTAGAGCTTGCGTACTACTTACTGCCTGCGTGCCTCAGTCGGAGACGGTGTGAATTCGAGAGTTGATTGAAGCGTTCCGCGGATACACGGACGTCCAACCTTAATATGCGACCACCTGGCCAGTCGCCTTCCATATGAAATATGACAGGTTAGCTTCAAGTTGAGACCGTATTGCTGCAGAGAGTCATATGGCTCGAGCTTCCATGCACCCTCGTTTCACTGTCCTGTGTACTCACTCCTCGTCAAGATATACCGAACAGACGCGGCAAGGCACAAGGGCAGGGAATTGACTCACACCAACTGTACGGCGGCACGATGGCTGAGCCACGCTCCCGCGGGCTTTGAAGGAAACCAGAACATCGAAGAGGGATTGGCTCAGTCTGCAGGTATAATTACTGGCGGTATATTCTGTGAGCAACCGGGCTTAGAGCTACTGGTAACTGGTATCATGACTCTAGTTGACTCAAAACTTCTCTGATACGCCCATAAGTCTACCCGGACCAAGCCCCGGGCACGTCATCGGCGCACAAACGGTGCCAAAATAGATTGGGCAGAGCAAGGATAAGGAATATCTATACAGCCGGCTACATCTGTGGACAGGTGAGATGCCTGCGATGCTTTCAAGCCATTATTTGAGCATGAGTGGCCGACTCACTACTGGCTCGAACATATATTTGTCAAAAACGAGTCGAACTGTCGACGGAAGCAAATCATGGAGATGACGTGTTGAACATGTTGGAGAGATTGACTTCTGTCTTTTGGAGAATGCATTCGCGCAGACGTCAACCAGATGTCAACCTCTGAAAATCGGTGGTATTCGCGCAAGTGTTCCCTTCGAAAATAGCACCGAAAATAAAAGAAAACGACTCACTGGATAAATACCCGTAGCGGTCGGAGGGTTATGCCATGGGCTTCCAACCGCTCGGGCTCGGGAATTCCTGTTATCTGTATTCATTCGACTATTGGATCTGGTTCGAAATTTTCTTTCATCGCTGAACCCACGCCTATCCTGGTGGGCGGTTCAAGAACGTAATTAATTGTAGGTCTATAATCTACCACACCTGGAAGCACGGAGAATTAGTGATGCGGCTTCTTGTCAAGGGTTAAATTGGAGAGAAAGGGTTCAGATATATGTTCGCACTGAAAAATTCCAATATGAGATAACAGAAAGGACATGAAGATCATCGCGTTTACTTCGCTACAAGAATAATGGTCTACATGGTTTCTGTTGAGCTTGAGCTTGTGCTAGTATTTGATCTACGGACATGATCTCGGCATGACTTAGGGCGCTAGATTTTTCCTTGCCTTTTCTCCGAACTCTCCGCTCTTTTGGGCGGTCGTCACCTTGTAGCACGAGGTTTAACTGCTGGTTACAATCGCCGTATTTCTCCAAAATAAAACAGTGGAGTGACTGTGGCGTTCCTGATACCGCAGTGATAGTGTAGTATGCAGGATACTAAGCCTCAGTACTCAGTTTTAACTCAATCGTATCAGTTAAACTCACACGAGGCTCTCCTTGCATCTGTTGACAAAATCTCCAAGACAGAATTAATGAAAGTCATCATTGATGATAACATGTAACATCGAAGACGCAGAGCCACTTGATGGGACGAACCAGAAATAACGCGAAATATGGGGAAAATGAAATTCGGAATCACGGAATACCTGGAAATATGATTTCAAAGGACAAACAAAAGAAGATCCAATGGACGTTTCTCAGAATCTATCTGGAATTCCCATGTTTCAGCAGAAAACAACGGTCTGAGTGTATCATTGGACATCAAAGAAACGAACCACTCATAACGAACTAACACCCAAGCCGACTTGGGTGAGCTGCCACTGTCAAGGAGTACCCCTCCCCCCCTAATTTTGTGCCGACTAGAAAGTGAGAAATAGCATGTTTATCCCAATTTAATAAACGACTCGGGATCGGCATTTGATGCCATCGTCTCGCTATATTATAAATTTATAATCCTCCAATAGCAACATACGTATTGATGCCCGTGCCTCAACCCACCCAACGTCAGGCGTACACGAACGTAGATAATAGGCACGCGACGGCAGCCTTCGCCTTCCCGCGAATTGTTTGAAGAGACGCAAGTAATTTTAATCGCTGTTGCCGTAACGGTAATATGGAGGATTGTCCGTGGCACCCAGTCTCAGTCTGTGTTATACTTACTACACGAGCTTGACACGGCAAATCGCACAGGATCACTCAGATATAAATAAACGCATATCGCGCAGTAAGTTTTGATGTTCTCTGTCTTCTCTCCCGACTCCCCCTTTTGATGTTTTTTCTCGCGGCGATGGCAATCGAAAAATCGGACTTGACACACGACAATTTAAGACGCGAACGCGGCGCATGTGAAGATAAAGACTCAACATTGAACGATTGATGAAATGTATGGATACCGTTCTACAAACGACAAACGAGTTGGTGGCCTTCTGAATCGCCGCCGGCCTGAAGGGAAACGACTCAAAGGTTGTAACACCACTACTGTTAGAGGCCACACTGATGTGAATGATCTGAGGAAGCCTACGATCTCTTTAAAAGATTGATTCTCTCTTGCAAAATGAATTGGATAGGGCGTGGTTCTGAGCTTCTCATCAGACCAACCAACAGATGTGAAATCAGAGAGCAATGCGCAAGACGAGCTATTTTCAGGGATCTCAAGCCAAAGAAGGACTCTCAGCCAGTGTGGCAACCCTAAAGTTTGGAAAATAAGATCACCTGTTACACGGGGGTTCGTGTTCGTGCTCAAGGCTAAAGTGCTACTTGCTCGACTGTATTGGAGGATAAAACACGTTGCGATGATGGGGTGTCATTTTGATGAAATCACTGCGATCAATTTTGCCTTTCTTGAACAACGCGTTGACACACTGTCCAGATCGCCTTTGTTGACATCAATTACAAGCCATCTGGGGCAACTTGATCGAGAGGTATGTACATAGAGAAAACGGCTCCAATCGAATCCTTCGAGCTTCGTTTGAGAGCGCGTGTTGAATTCGACTACAGCGGTTGAGGCAACCTTGATTCCTCTTTCCAAGATCTGAAGCTCTGGCTGGCTGGCTGGGGAACGAGTAGGACGGGGAAAGGCTGGTTTTGTTCATCATCTGCTTAGTTTGAGAAGAATGAGGTCAAGGTCGTTGCCATAGCGGGATATCCGGAGGAGAGCTGACAAAATTCATGGCCAGGAACGAGAAACCCGAACAAGTCGAGGTCAAAGTCGATACTAAAATGCAGAAGCTTGCTGGACCACCGCTACTGATAAAGTTCACATAGTCGGAAGGGTCAGCGTTAAACTCCATGGAATCAGTTTCATTGTTTATCGTTGGGGAAACGATGAAATGGATGCGAGAATGGACAGACGCCCAAGTTGAGATTGAGGTCAACGTACACTCCCACTATCTAATGACTCGGTAAGGGTATAATATTCAGCCTATCCAGGGCATATCACTCTTCGTCTCTTCGCCAATAATTCAGGTGGTGGCTTCCAAGCTCACAGTATCGAATTTCCCTTGAAAGTTGAATGACGCACGAGTCGGTCGTGTCGGGAAACCGGTCCGGAAGCGCTACATCTGAGACTGTGAGTGTGAAAAAAGAATCACAATTAATGGACGAGTCTACAAGCTCCAGGTCTATTTTCCTGGTCTTCTACCTTCCTTCCCTCCATATTCTATAAAACTCTTTGATCGGCCAACAAATATGGCGTGTCGGCATCCGTCCGGCAGGTGTGATAGTATCATATCATATCATATCATATCATATCATATCATGATTCGACTCTATACTCGTCCACCACCCATGGGTGCTTCTCCGTCCAAATGCACTTGACGAGAATAGGCCAATTGTGTGTAAGTAGTGGGGCCCATAGGTATTGAGTCGATGGATATCACGGAGGCGCTAAGGCGTCTGGGACGCGATCTCAAATATGATAGCGGTGTGTGTCAAATACGACCTTGACGTGCCCGGCAAAGTCATACATACACTGGGGACACACCCTATCGTTCCCAGCGCGTAGCTCTGCTGACAAGAATTCCGAGCTCACCAGCCGCGCGCAGTAGATGTGGATAAGATCTACGCTGCCACCTGTTGAACGGGGGAGGATTAAACAGAAGAAAGAAGCGACTTAAAGAAGGAAAGAAGCCAAAGGACATACCGTACTCAGATGTCGGCGGACAATCTCATCATCATCACTGGATAGCTTTGGCACCGCCTAACAATGTTCCGTTCATCCAGGATATTTGGTCTGGAACCAACGAAAGTTGGCACCACAGATCTTATTTGTATATTAAGTTATCTGTGTGTTCCGAACCAGTGGTGTTGGGGTTTTGATTTTGGATATCAGACGAGGGGGGTCGCCCTTAATTCTCTCACCGTTCGACTTTGTCGTTACGATTATGATATTGGATAGAAAATCGACTCTAAATTTTGACCGAGGCCGAAAAAAAGACAGCGGTGATGTCCTTTAGGTCGGAAAATCGCGTTTCGAATCAATTTAAAGATAAGGTAGGCAGCCGTAGAGCTTGAAAAATCACTCCAACACCTCATATATTGAAGCTATGTAGCTGGTTTTATTTTCTTATCTAACAAGTTGGATGTTATCCCGAGGGGATGAGTGTACTATTACATACCTCGCTCACCACTACTTCTACGCGACAAACGCGGCAGTACTTAAGCGCTTGAACAGTGCTTGAGCGCTCAGAACCCAGAAACATAATTTATCGCCCTGAGGGGCACGGTCACCTCTTCACCCGTCGTCGTTTTCCTCCTCTTCGCAACATTTTTTTTTGGCCTTCTAAATGAGAACACTATTTATAGGCATTGACAGCAACGGCACCACGGCGGCCCACAACATTCGGAGAATCAATTATGTACTTACTGCACTTATTCCAGAATGCCGTAAGAACTAAGAATTACATTCACTCAGCGCAAAGCCAACACCGTACGGAGACGACCACATCTCAGGATACAGATACTCGGTTTTTTTTTTTTTGATAACATGCCAATTCATCGCATCGTGAAGCTTGGAGCTTGAAAGAGAAATCCGGAGGTCGGGAATTTCAATCGGCATTCGATGCGGAGTTCCGGTGTGCGTTTTGACGCGGGGAGTGCCATGGCTTGCTCGAGGGAATCCCAATATCGATGTCCTCCTGAATTCAGGCGTCCCAAGACGTCGGACCTCTTCCCTTGGACTAGGATTTCTTCTCAAAGCTTAGGCCGTAGACCTCGTCACTCAAGCTCGACCGTCAGTAGAACTGCGAGTAATCATGCCAGGGCCATAACCATCTATTATCATTATCATCCCTTCTCAATCTATATCAGCGATGGAGATACCACTGGGATTTTCTTCCATATGGCTAATAAGGAATTAGCCGGCGGGCGTCAAAAGTTTCAGCACGTCTAAGTCGCTCTACTAGTGAGACAAAGTCCGTTTTCAAGGAGGAACAACTCGGACAGCGTAGTAAACCGCCGCAAAGCAAGTCAAGACTATCCAGTTCCTTTCTTGAGCAAAACAACTGCCCATAAAATTTTCAAACATGTCGAAAAGAAAAAAGGAAAGCTCGAGCGGCTTACTCTACCCCTTGGGGCGAGAGCAGCAATACAGCCAACAATACAGCTATTTACCTATCCCCCGCCCAGACCGTGCGTACCACTTAGAGTCAGTCAGTTGCCACTCCTCTCTCTGTCGGAGATTTGTGGAAAGCATGATCAGGGACGGGCCTGATCAGGGCTTGATTTTCCCTGAACATGCAGCCAAAAATGGATGATCACAAATGATCATCTATGATCATGATGGGGCTTCCCTGTCAATGACGCGGTGACGTGATCAATATTGGACTTAGGTTAGATTAGGACGCGTTCTGAACTTGTTCTGTACACATCTCCTAAATACCGTCAAGATACGAGATCAAAAGTCAATGAAAATTACTGTTTCTGAGAGTACTCACTTAGGCCTATCAGGGCATATATATATTGTGTACATTCAAGTGTTAATTGAGTCTTGATTCGGTGAAGTAAAGTGACTTCCCTGCCAATTCTCGAGAAAAATACACTTGTTTCCTAAATTAAGGTATCATAACGTGGTCAAAACACAAAAAAAAAACGAGATTCGTAATCTACTCATTGAGACCTATCCAACGATATATTTTTTGTGCTGTTTGAAGGTGGTTTGTGTTTTAAAAATTTCGAACGCGATATAGTGCCAGCCTTTGGCACGCCTCGGGAAATTTGGGCATAACACGACCAAACAAAGCAGATTACCAACTATGAAGGGAACGTCTTAACGGTCAATCGAACGTTGACTTACAATCGACTAGTACATTCAATTCAATGGTCTAATGGGCTAGTCTATTGACTGGTTCAAAGGACTATTAACTGGGTAGTGATTCCTCAGGTTCAAAAACCTTGTCCGTTGATTCTGAGTCTTTGACTTGGGATGGATAAGGCAGAGTCGAGCCATGCCTCCTACCTCAGTAAAGGTGAATCCGAAAGGCGAACAACCCCGTTCGCTGAGTAGGATTTGCATCAAGGGGAACGGGCGACCACTTGGGCTCTGCTCGAGTAGTTGCCTCAGTACGAACCTGAATGACGACTGCATTTGTAGTCGCTGTTCAGGTGCGGGCACTGGGGGTTAAAACTTGGGTAGGATTCCTCAGGTTCAAAAACCTCGTCCGTTGATTCTGAGTCTCTGACTTGGATGGACGGGGAAGAGTCGAGCCATGCCTCCTACCTAAGTAAATGTGAATTCGAAAGGTGAACAACCGAGTAGGATTTTGCATCAAGGGGAACGGGCGACCGCTTGGGCTCTGCTCGAGTAGTCGCCTCAGTACGAACCTGAACAGCGACGACTGCATTGTAGTCGCCGTTCAGGTGCGGGCACTGGGGGTTAATAAACTTGGTAGTCGATTACTCAGGTTCAAAAACCTCGTCCACGCTTAGTCTCTGACTTGGATGGACGGGGAAGAGTCGAGCCACGCCTCCTACCTAAGTAAATGTGAATTCGAAAGGTGAACAACCGAGTAGGATTTGCATTAATTTAAAGGGGAACGGGCGACCACTTGGGCTCTGCTCGAGTAGTCGCCTCAGTACGAACCTGAATGTCAATGACGACTGCATTGTAGTCGCCGACGTTCAGGTGCGGGCACTGGGGGTTAATAAACTTGGTAGTTGATTACTCAGGTTCAAAAACCTCGTTCACACTGAGTCTCTGACTTGGAATGGACGGGGCAGAGTAGAGCCTTGGCCCCTACCTAAGTAAATGTGTATTCGAAAGGCGAACAACCCCGTTCGCTGAGTAGGA
>JAHXRV010011646.1:0-12969 GCA_019904355.1 Psilocybe tampanensis | reverse complement strand
TTTCCCAACCACCGGATCCCATCGCGTCTTCTGCCTTGGTTGATACTTGCGAACAAAGGCCATGCTGTCGCGGAACTTTGAACGTACTGGCTTCCGAGCCTTGCCTGTAGGGAGGATGATAGGAGAGATCGGAGGCGAAATAGGGGAGACGACGTCCGAATGCGTTGAGGTTTGGGGTGCCAGGACAGAGGTAGTATTTCTGCTGTTGTCGGTAGGACTGCTCCGGCTCAGCAACGATGGGAGACGAGGGTCCAACGTCAACACCGGGATTGGCAGTATGAGCGCATGAGAGCTAGTTTCCTGTGTCCACAGTTTGGGGGTGATAACTTGTGAAAGAAGAAGCAGACGTACCAGTTCATCGACAGGTGTGCGGAGATTGGATATCGGAATATCGTTGATCTCTGCAAAGCGGACGCGCTTGACCTTCCTTGGTGATTCCTGAGCAAAATATTCGGGACTGGAATGCATGTCAGAGTCGACATCTCTGGAGCGCCGCTTGCCCAATATCCCATGGTGGGGACGGGGAGGGGTAGTGTATATCGCTGTTGACTATAGTATTCAAACGGTTCTGTCAACTTGAAAGGAGTGTGAGATCGGGGAAAGCTTCCCGTACCACAAGGTCAGGGTGCACAATCCTTCCTGTAGAGCTACTGATACGCTGCAGCGCAGTGGCCGTTCGACCTGGAGTTGTGGGCTTTTGCAAGGAGGTAATTAGCGCAGGACTTCATCACTAGTAGAAATATGCTCACCGGTGTGATTAATCCAGAACCTGCGTAGCTTTGAGCAGACGTTAATTGCGTCTTATTCTGTTATTTACACTAGCGTGAGCTCGTCACTGATACCATATCAAAGCATTGAGCTTACCTCCCAACTTGTCTGTTCCGCAGATCGTGAACCCTCAGCATCAAAGGCTGGCATGATGGGCCCGATGATCCCTTTCATATCCGATATTTCATGACCCAGTCGATCAGTCTGCACCTCGAGCATCGCACACGCATCCTTGAGTGTCGCCAATGCCCTTGATATCCTTCAATCTGACCTCGATGGTATTCCACTTCTGACTACTGGAGACAGACGGTGACGAAGATTGAGGATGCGGCGTCTCGCTTTCAGTGAGTGGTCTTTGGATAGACGGGTAGCGTATTGCGGACGATGTTGTGGTTTGTTCTGAGATAGGATTCATGCCTTTTTGTCAAAGGAGACTAGAAAGAGACTTGCAGTGGCGAGCATTTTGTGCGCACATGTCGTGTTTCTGCTCGCTTAATAGTACAAACTATGACATCACAGCGAAAAAAGAGCCTTCTTCGCAGCATTCCGCCCTCTTTCATCTTCCAAACCGGCAGGGATTCTCCCCCCCCGAAGGGCAGTAGGGGCCGAGAATCCCGTCTCCTTCCATCCACCGTCCAGTCGAGTCCGTTGCCGAGTTGGCGCTGAGTGAGAGAGACGAGGGAGCCGTAGGCGGGAAAGGAGGCAGAGTCGCGTTGGCGAGTGGACAGCAGAGGGCGTAGGTCGTCGGCGTCGTTGATCGAGGGAATAGAGGCCATGGTCAAGGTCAAGGGAGCATTTCTACGGGTATCCATGTCAATATGTGCATTGAATGACGAAACAATCACATCCATACCTTCAGGAGCCTGTCCTTCCGTTCGCCGGACCTCGATATCTCGTCTCAACACAGTTTGGCGGATCCAGAGGATAGGGGCAGATCTAACAAAACAGAGGTCAGTTTCTGTGGTAAACAACTCGTCGATCTGACAACACACCTGCAGCACCTCCCTTGGCCGACACACGACTCCCTGGAGGGGGAGAAATAGAGAACCGGAAGGGATGGGCCGTCTGCGAAACATCAAGACCACCGCTCAGAACCCTTCAAGGCTCGAGCATCGCCCATCCCCCGTTCGCGGGAAGTCGATACGTCGTCTCCAGGCATTCAGGGGCATCGACCCGCAGGCGCACACTCCCCTGAAGACCACCAGACCCCCCGTTTGCCGGAAATCGATACATCATCTCGAAGCATTCCGCGCTCCAACACGACACGTCGACACCGAGGGACATGCTGGCGGGCGATGGCGAGACACTGCACACAGCCCTTGAGGCACAACCAGACCCCCGTTCGCGGGAAATCGATACGTCGTGTCGGGGCATTCTGGGATTCCGAGAAGAGATGTCGACATGGAGGGGGATGGTCTAAGATGGAATATAGGTCTTGACGAGACCCCGATCGGCGGAAATCGATGTGTCGTGTCGGGGCCTCCTGGGACTTCTAGAAGACACGTCGACATAGGAGGGCATAGTCTGAGGTGGGAGATAGGTTAGTATTCATATGGCATGTCAACAGTGAAGCTGAAAACAAACCTGCAGCACCTTGGCATAGCCTCCCCATACACTCTGACTCCAACACACTGTTTTGCGGACGTCCATACGTCGCTTCAAGGCTTGGAGCGAGTTATCGACCTCAATGTGACCCCGTTCGCGGGAAAGCGATATGTCGTCTCGAGGCTTGCTGGGGTTCCTAGGGGACACGTCGACGACGGAGGGGCATGGTCTAGCCTCAGGCTTGATGTCATGACCCTGTTTGCCGGAAATCGATATGTTGTATCGGAGTATACAGCAGTTCTTCAAAGTGTTCGGCGTCGGAGGATGATGTGAGAGGTCGTGGGGCGGTCATGCTGTTCGCGGGAAGTCGATGCGTCGTCTCGGGGTTCTATCCATCCATGGCAAGTCAGCATTCATCCTACACATCAAATCCTCATTACCAACATACCTTTAGCGCTTTTCCATGCACAGTTGACCGTGATTTCCTTGTGGGCTTGGGATGTGGGTGGAGGATGTCGTGTGTTGAGAGTGGAAATGGTTGGGTTGGCTGAGGTCAAAGGATAGGCCCATGCTATCACCTCAGTAAGCACTTTTCAATACGAAGAGTGTAATGGGTAGGCTCACCATGGTCAGCATCCGAGTCCTGGCTTCAGTATACGAGACTACTTTCGGGAACTTCAGCCTCATTATCAAGATCCTAATGACAAACGTCTGTCTTGGTTACACCATGAAGCTCGAGGACAACATACCATCATTCACGCTGTGCACAGATCCACGACGTCCACGTCCAGGTCGAACTTTGAAGAAGAATCCAAGAAGAGCTCTGGAAAATAAACGGCGGTCAGGAACACTGTTTGGCAAATCGACAGCGAGCAAACATGCCTGGGAAAGAAGACTTGGGAATGGCCGTCGTCATCATCGACGACGACGACAACGACGGCAACAGCGAGTTCCCATATCCCACACTGGCATAGAGTAGGGAAAGGGAATGAACCAACCGCCTACCAGGTAAGCACAGTATATATACCCTATTCTCGCCAAGACCTTACCTGATAGTTTTGTCTTGTTTTGAAGATCACGTTCGGACGCGTTGAGCGCGTTTTTTCGCGTCTCGTACGTTTGGAAAATGGATTCAGGACTGCAGGGTAGACGGTGTATCGTTCTTCTTCCGTTTGATTAACCCGAGAGGATCGTCTTACGTCCCGAATATCAGTTGACAACATGTACACTTCTCTCCTTTGTGGCAATAATTTCCGTAACCATCATGAGTTCCAATCCCACTATCCGTTTCCGCTGCGTATGAACCAAGAATCAATTGAAATCAGCTGCACCTGCATCAATTCCCGAAATTCGAAGTGTCCCACCCTGCACTGAATGATCCCCGGTCAGTTCCCAAAACATCTCACCCGCGTTCAAGTTCCCCCCCTATGCGCTGGCAAGGAAAACCGATGTTTGGATGTTCAGGAATCGTTTCTGGATTCCAAATCCCCCCTGCCATTCTTTTCTTCCCACTTTCTTACCCTTTCCCTCTGCACTGACACCTCTTGAGTCCCCACCACCAGCCTCACCGATGTTCATCTCTCCCGCTCCCTGTTTCCGGAATACGCCATCGTCTGGATCGTTGACGTTCGAGACGTCGTCAATATCCAGGTATGTTCTCCCCATGCTGTCATTTACCTCACTCTCCTGACCCAGAACTCTTGCCCGTCGTCGAAAGACATTCACAGTTCCTTCGCCCGTCCACTCCTAGACCCTCTCTTCAACGGCTCAGCGCCCAGTTTTTGACGGTCAGCCCAATTCTCTTCCTTGTTCACACCGCACTCTGACATCTTCCCTTGCTTCCTATGCTCGTGAGCCACTCGTCAGCGCAAGGCCAACCCACCGGAATGGAGGATCTGCTCGAGAATTCGGTGAGTACGTGTCCAAATCCTCCGTACCTTTATGTCCCAAACGACTGACCCGCGTCGTTAGGATTGCAAGGACTACTCAGCCTGTAGTATTCATCACGCACGTCTACTGCTTTCCAGGCTGTCGCTCTTCATTCTAGCCTCGAAATCAAGGTTGATTCTCAGGTATGGTGAGTGACCGACTCGGATTACTCTATACTTGAACGGCTAAACAAGTCCTTCAGCAGAGGTTGCTGGATACTCAACTCAAACTAGGCATGACCCTTACTCTTCCCAGATCAACTTATCTTAACGGAACGCTGTACTTGCAAGGTGGGCCACTGCTTTTAGCATGGCAATATCCGAGTCCCCCCCCCTCTTTTTTTAGACCAAAATCCATTTCGCATATTTAAGCGATCTGAGGATATTGGATTCAACAAAGAAAATTATTATCTATATATAACTACTATCTAAGCAATCAAATAAAGATATGAAAGAGGTCTACAGGTGGCAAAGTGAAAGAAAGGACTCCGATTGAGCAAATGCATGGTCTCCTTCGTAAAAGGGGTTGGTCACGGAAAAAACAATGAGATTGAACAGAGACGACGACGAGGAGGAAGCTCCTCCTTGTCAGTGTCGTTGGTCGTTGGTGCCGTCCACATAACGGGACCACATGTGAATCGTCTGGTATCTCAGATATCCAAAATCATTTAAAAAACATTTATTTATTGGTATATATAAGTACCATATATGTATTTAAGGTACCATCTAAGAAAGAAGAGGGAGAACGAGCTTTTGAAGCTTGTTCTCCGTATCTATAAATGGTGGCTGGTGGTGGCGGAAAGAGAGAACGAGGAGGTTGACGTGGGCGGTGGGTGGGAAGAATGAAAGAGAACGAGTTAAAGCTCGTTCTCCGTCGTTAAAGATGGCATTGGGTGGCCACAGATTTGTCAACACCAGAGGCGGGTGGTGGAGGGAAGAAGAATGAGGAGGTCGAGCAGATGCTGGACCTCGGTCATTATGGACGGTGGGCAGAAAGAAGGACGAGGAGAGCGAGCTTTCGCTCTCCGTCGTCAACGCCGACCATGAGTGGTCGGGGAACCTCCACACTGCCTTCTCTCCCCTTTCTCCCTCAGTTCCTTGGGTCTCCCATTCAACTCACAACGTCCTCCCCTTGTCCTAGACCATCTCAATGAGCCTTGGGCAATCCAAATGTAAGTTCATATTGTTTCCCCCATAAATCAACAATCTCTTACCTTTTCCAGATCTCATCACTCCACTCAGGACGCCTACATCCTGATGAAGACTGGGCAAATCAGGGAGCGAACTCTCAGACTCCAAGCAGAACCTCATGTATTCTGTTGACAGAGAGGTCAATTCATGGTCTGGTGAGTCTCCCAGCCACAGTTCGGTTCACCTGCACACATCTCACACCGTCTTCACATCCTAGCCCTCATCATCGTTCTTCCGCGACCACGACGACAATCCATGCGTCAATGGGCGATGCAAGCCCTTCAACATCCAGCACCCTTCTTCAACATCGCTGACGCCAAGCGCCAATGTGCACGACTCCACCTTTCGATCGAACCATCACCGAATCATTCACACAACAAGATCGAACCACGTACCAGCCTCCGATGCTAAGCCACACTATGAGCTCGACACCGTCATCATCTTTGTCGCACCGGGTGCCAGAAGTGGCAGGCATTGCCAGACACGGCTATCCTGCCATCCATCAACAACGCAAACACCGACGCCAGAAACCCCCCTGAAACGATGGGTAAGCCATCTTCTCTTCGACGATCGGAATAGCCGCCAACTCACTTTTGTACGCCACTGCCAGATGCTCTTTGTCTCCTCTTTTCAACACCCACCCGGTCACTACGTCTCTTTGCCCTCGATCCTTGTGGCGTGTTTTGGTCAAGACAACAGTGAGTGACCTGTGGACGATGTCGTGAGTTTCGTCGCCCAAATCACCTTTTTTTTCCCTTTTGTGCTTACCTTGTCGCTTGCGCAGTTTCCTTCGTCCTGCAGGCTGTCATGCAAGGTGTCAGAGCTCGCCGTTCAACCAACAGACCCGAAGCACGTACCGAACATGGACATCGTCGTTGGCAGCAGGAGAGAACCTAGACACATCATGTCGTGAGTCACCACATTCACTCTTCTTCGTTCTGCTCTCACCTTTTTCTCGTCGTCCTGGCGTAGATTCGGCCCTTACAACCCTCTTATCCTAGCCTGCAGGTCACAGCAATGTCCACCGCCGCTTCCTTCCACTGCCAACCGCAAAACGACTGGGGAACACAAAGCATCGCATTGGTGAGCACTCTTCTTTTCAATAATGGAAATGGTGGTGAACTCACATATGTATCTTGATCTCAGATTCCTTGAGCACAGAGAGACAGGTTGGCAATTTGGTGCTGGTAATGGTGGAGCAATGAGTCAACGAGTGGTGTGGCGAGTTTTCATTGAGATGATGGTTGGACGGTGGCAAGTGGCGGAGAAGACAGGTCAGAACAAAATAAAAGGTGAACTGGGCGACAAAACTCACGATGACGTCCGTAGGTTTCCTAGATCGATCCCGCTGTCGTCCAAGGCGTCAGCGCTAGCCATTCAATCAACAAGACTCAAAGCACCTACCAAAGATGAATTCCGCCGTCCGTCGTCGTTGCCAGGGCCCAGCAGGCGAGGAAAGAAAACCTGTACAGGCTGTCATGTCGTGCCAGTGAGTGTCGCGATCCAGTCTTCTTTGCCCTTCTCTCACCTTGTTTTTCGCCGTTCTGGTGTAGATTCATCGATCACCTATCAAGCAAAATGGTTAGCAGTCGTCTTGCAGAATAAAGAAGAATACGGACCGTTGATGATTTTGCCATCGGTCGTCGAGCTCGAGCTTGGACAAGCAAACACAATCAGCTAGCAGACGGGATCACATCCACGAAATACATACCCAACGAGCACATTGCTGGCGACGCTGTGGAGTGAGGTTGACCATGCGCAGAGGAAGAGAGATGAGATGAGACGCGGGTGGCCGTAGGTGGTCGTCGAGTGCCATTGGTGGCCTTTAGATGGCATTGGCGAACTAGGGGTGGCCTTTGACCGCCCTCCGTGGGTTGCACATGGCGTGGGTGGTGTAATATGTTGGTGGGGACTGATGGAGGGAGGGAGGCGGAGAGAGGGAGAGGGGTGGGGTGATGTGGTAGTAGCCTAGGTAATAGATATCCCATTCTTGTTCTCGTTAGCCGCTCGTTCTCGTTCTTGTCGTTGACGAGGTGTGACGCAGTGGTATGGAATGATGAAATTTTCGCTTCTTCTTGCTTGTTCTCTTGTGGTGGTGCGACGTAGTGGTGGAGAACGACGAGAACGAGCTTTAGTTGCTTGTTCTCCTTGTCCTCCTGCGGTGGCGGCCTGTGGTCAATCCAATAGCCATTCCTACAACTTCCAGCGTCTGTCCATGCCCGAACAAGTTCTCGAAGTCGTAAGATATGGACGAGAGAGGGCCGTCATGAAGGCCAGTGGTGGTGGGCTAGGCGGATCGGGCTAGCCAGTTGGCGTAGTGGATCGGTGATTCGGCGTTGGTGGATGGTTGGTGGTGGATGGATGGCGTCACCCGAGCTCAATCATTGGGCTGGGGACATGAGCAGGAGCTAGCTCCACTGCAAGATCTATAGAAATAAAAGCAGCGAAGTCGGAATGTAAGAGTGGTGTAGAAAACATGAAAAAGACGAAGTTGAACCAAGAGCAAAGACCGGCCCGGGAAAAGGTGAGGATATGATTACATAATAAAAAAGAACCAGCGCGGTGGAGCGACATAAAACATACGGTGATGGCCGGCTGCATAAAGGTTACAGGGGCTATTTTGGGCTCCAGTAAGGATCGGACCTTATAGGGCCGAGCCTCACTTCGTTCGGACTCGGAACAAGGACAATTCGAAGATGACTCGGAGAAGCACGCTACTCCAACATGGTCCTCTTAGTCATGGCGGAATCGCGATCATCGAGTCTTCGACCACAATGTACCTGAGAATACAAAGCGGAAGCGGGCGTGGAGGGCTTCTAATCCAATAATTCCTTACAGGCCTTACCTACGAGCGAGCTTAAGCGGATGGATGGAAATCGATCATGATGGACAGTGGATTTGTCGGATATCCTGACACCTTGATGATGATAGTATGATCTATTTATGTTTTAACTTGCTTTGAAATGAAATTTATGACGAATTTTCGTGCCTCAGAACCTCGCTTTAGAGATATGTTACGTGTGTGTTTGCAATTGCTCGCGGGAACGAGCTGGATCTTCGCGAGGGAGATCCACGATATGAGTTCCTGGAGACGCGATCCCTCGATTTGATGAACTGGCGCCGCACTGGTGTGAACCTTTGCCCGAACTTTGCATATTTGAATTCTCCGCCCACAATCCACCCTCGAGATGATCCGAAGCGTCCTACTTCACGAAACCTACATTCGCATTGAATATGGTACCGATCTAGATCGAACTTACGCGGTGAATGTTCACGTACGCACTCATTCATTCTCCCAAGTCTCGATTCCATTTAATGGAAGAGAATTTCGTTCAATATCACAGAAAAGGGACACACAAGTATTTCATAGTGCTCCTATCACCCTAGTATGTTACTAGTCATGTATACTCTAGGTCCGGAATGAATTTGCAACGAAAATGCTCACCAAAACCAAGATCGCGTTTAAGCGCCCGTGGGCGCGCTCTCATGATTCACGTCTTCAACGGGATATGAAGCTCAAATAATCAGATTAAGTGGTTTATTTGAATGTGGATCTATCATATCATACCCACAAAGCGAATGCATCAGGTAAATTATGTGCATGACGCACATGGCAATGCACCCACTCCTCGTTCCTCCGTCAGATCCGACTCGGAGCACTCATAAAAAGCGATTGGATTTCGTGCAGAGCTGCGATTTCACATATGGGGTCCCTGAGCTCCGCGACATATCTCTATGTACGTGCCGTTCTGGGTAGCTTCAGCGCATGCTGACTTTACGATCCAATGGAGTTCTAACAGATCTATGATCTCAGTCCTCAGACGGTATCCCTTTGAATTTATTGCATATGACTAACATACGCGCTTCTCTAACAATATGAGATACACTTCTATTCAAACAGTACATGCATACAGAAAACACCGATGGAACGATCTCACAAGAAGATCGCGTCCCAATTCCAACCATCTCCTCCATCCCCCGTTCACCATCCCCAACCCATTCACGTCGTTTCCAACGCTCGGAAGCCTCCTCGGGTCCGCGAATCAGTCTAGAGCAAGGTAACGTTACTTGAAATCTTCTCTCAACAACGCAGCAATGGGACTGACGATCGTTACTTCCAGTGCGCTCGAGTCAAAGTTTGAATGCCGCGAGTCGATTCCATCTTACGGCCGCGTATTCATCTTGGTTGGATTTTCCAGCGCTCGTACGTACTAATATACACCGCAGAAGTCTTGAAATAGATTTCGGTTCCATATATTTGGTGCGGAAAACGGAGGATGGATGTGAGGTTGGAAGGTAAAGCTCGACGGAAGCAAGGGCGTCAATAACGATGTTCGCATCGTATCATTCAAAACATGTACATATCCCACAAGATTCATTCATTCCTTGGTGTAGAGGCATAATATACATGTACTTCGATGGTCGATCTTGCGTGTTGCCCAAACATTCTGGAAGTGCATTAGATTTGATCATTGAAATGCCCTCGGGCATTCCGTATGTTCTACAGGGAGGAACCTCCAAATGAAACTCTCGATCTATTGAACTACATACTACGACAAATGAATAGAACTAATGACTACCGGTCACCGTACGAGGTACAGACGGAATACCGTGTTCAAAGTTGAGAGCGACGGAGATCCGGCACATCTTCCTCCTCACCCCAATCTTCGCCGCTCACAACTTCCAGCTCATTTCCGCGCTCCAATTCTCAGACTAGACGTCCCTTCGTAACGTACAGGGGCTCGGCTACGATATATTGCGAAGCCCAAGGCGCGGCGAAGTATCAAATCGAAAGGAGAATGCTCAGCGGACCTGCGAGCATCTCCTCTCGGTTTCCAATCCTCCAACGCATTTGCAGGTATGCGGACGTAGAAGACGTGAATAATGACATTTGATACCTATGAGTAGTCGAAGTGATGAGGATGGACGAAGTAGGATACTTGGGAACTGGGACTTACACGATCGAACTCCCGATCCTCTCCTCCATCCCCCCAGCCGTAAATCCAGTCGTTTCAACCGGTTTCTTCGCAAACGGACCCGAAGTCCGCAGTTCTCCGAGCCTAGACAACGCTCCAATCAATCACACGACTAAGCGAAACGTACAGGACAACGACAACTTACGAAGGGTAGGGCGAGACTCGTATTGAATCTCCCGTTATTCCCTTGTTCCAGTTCTCCTCCTTTTTGCGTCCTAAGGATCCAGCCCGTTTGGATCGCTTTGCCGTTTATTCGGGTCTGTACAACGTCCGATCAGAGACCTATGCAGGTTTGTAGATGAAAAAAAGAACATGCATTGAATGAGGAGCGGCGCTCGCTCGCTCGCCGTTGATTCATCCGCGCAGCATTACGGCCTGTCCAGAGCGTTCGATTCTGCTAAGCTGGACGTCTCGGCTGGTTCTTTACGTCCATAGCAAAGGGCGATCTTCATCCCTCGAAAGAGATCTCTTTGAGGGTTTGAGGGTTTGAGGGTTTGAGGGTTATTCTCTCTGGATGTTGGCGTTGTGTTTAGATTAGAAAAAAGGATCTTTTGAAATGAATTTTATGAGTCTTGGAAAAAGAGATCGTGGAATTTAAGAGAGCGTACATGATAGGAAGCAGCAGCAGTCTCCGAGGGTACGAACGAGCATGCCTCAGCGAAGCAGACTGGCAGGAAATGGGAGGAAAGATGGAGGAGATGACCGGCGATCATATTACGGTATGACGAAATGGCGCTTGACGCCGAAGTTCTGACGTACAGAGTACCTAGAATCAGCAAAATATTGGCGCGAACAAGGGAATTCAGGGACGTACGAGAAAAGAATGGCCAGCGAGTATAAGAAGAGAGGGTCTTCCACCTCTTTTCTCCAGCTTCTGCAGCATTCCTCCTCATTCACTAACAATCCCTTCACCACCACTTCTCCTCCCCTCTCTCATCGACAAACACGACGACCTCTGATGAGGTGGCGAAGAGCGTCCGCCGGCAAGTCTCTTCCTCTGCTTGATGTTCTCCCTTCAGCCTGCAGTCATCACTCTGCCGATGTTCAGAGACACGTCGGGATGGATTCGGGGTGCGAGGCGACACACAGCGATGGGGTAAGTCTCTCGTTTGCCGTTCTGGTGTTCTCATCCTGATCGCCGTCTTTGCACAGATCTGTACGGTATTCAGGTGAGTGAGTGTCCACTGTCCATCATAGCTGCCATCGTGCACTGACCGACGGGTATGCTAGATTGCGGCGGGGTGGTTGGCTGCTCTTAAATCGAGATGTCGATGGGTGAGGCGATGAATCACATCTGGGATTGTGAGGGTATGGTCAACGGAACGATGAGTACGTGCGTCCGCCGCTGTCAGAATGAACGAGACTCACCAAGCATGACATCCCCAGCCTTTTGCGGCTGATCCCTCTCCCTCTTCACGTTCAGCGAGCCCTTTGAGGTTGATGAGGCATACTGGCTGGCTGGATGGACGAGTGCGCTGCCAGGAAAACGGTGAGGACGTCGACCACTGCGAAATTGGAAATACCACTCTCCACACTTCCTCTTCTAGACCGGATGCTCGCACCACGTCAATGATGAGGTGGCAGGTACGTTGTAGCCATATGTTCGTGGTGTCTTGCTCTACTGATTCGCATTTTTGTGTAGAAGGCGGCGAACGACTTGAGGTACGCATGTATTGCCTGTGAATGTCAAAGTATTGTCAATAACAACATCTTTCCGCGGCGGGGGGAAGCACATACAATTGGGTTTGACCTCTGCTCACCGGTCAGCGCTCATCTCCAATGCCCGCCCTCGACACGACTGCGCAACACGACGGCCAAGAAGATGGGATGGATCCTGCAGGCGGGCATGCTGGGCAGACAGTCCGCGGCGGTAAACGACTCGAGGTACGCGATATCCCCTGTGAATGGAGAAGTTTTGTCACTAAAAAAATGAGTTCCCGCGGCCAGAACCACATACCATTGGGTTTGATATCACCGCTCACCTCCACTGCCCGCCTTTGACTCGATTGCGCCAGACGACGGCCAGACGATGGTACGGAGCCCGAAGGCGGACATTCCAGGCGGGGGCGAGGATGTTGGCCGCTCTGAACTGGATGTGTCGATAGGTGATGCGATGAATCAGAGCTGTGAGTGGGAGGGAGGACCAAGGACGGATTCGTTCTCGCGCGGGTGGAGGTGGGATCGAGCTGTGAGTGAAGGCGGAGTCAGAGGCGAAGCGAGGTGAGCGAACCGCATTTTGATAAGGGGCGACTCACATGAGTGGCTGCCGGCTAACGCTTCGCCCTTCTATTAGGTTGGGACATTACTCAAGCAAAGCCTTGGCCTATAAGAGATCGAGCGACGATATATTGAGGACTCGAAGTCGATGGTGGTGAGTTCTGCCACAAGTTTCTCGTCTCAACCAACACCGCCAGCGCTCGTTGATGTTAGTCAGGGAAATATATATTAGGAAATAGAACTTGTATTAGCAAAATATCTTTACCTGAAAAACTCATCCTGCATTTGAAAGGGAAACAGATGAAATACAACAAATTCTTTTCATATTTTGTTTCTTTGATAAA
>JAHXRV010011600.1:0-30327 GCA_019904355.1 Psilocybe tampanensis | reverse complement strand
CGAAGAAACCCTTTCAACGCTCGATTATGCATATCGAGCCAAGGATATCCGCAACAAACCTGAACTCAATCAACGAATGACACGGAATGCATTGCTGAAGGAGTATGGCATCGAAATCGAGCGTTTGAAAGCCGACCTCATCGCTGCTCGGGAGAAGAATGGGATTTACTTTTCCGACGAGACCTGGGCACAACTGAGTGCAGAAAAAGAGCTGAGGGAGACGGAACTCATGGAGGCTAAGAAGCAGGTCACTATCATTGAAAATCAGATGAGGACTGTCCGAGATGAGTATGACCAGAGCATTGCTGTCCTCAAGCACCGGGAACAGGAGTTACAGGAGACTAAAGGGATGTTGGATCGGACCAAACTCCAACTTCGTCAACGCGAGGAGGACATTATCCGCATAACCAAGGCGTATGAAGAGGAGGTTATTGTACGCCAGGCCCACCAGGAAACGGAAGTCGTCCTGAATGATGTCGCAGTTGGTCTGAGGGGTGTAGCTCAGGATAGCGTTCGAGACCTCTCCGGCGTCTTTGACAAGCTTGGTATGTCTATCAATTATTGTCGCATATCTTGCTCTAATAGCTGTGAACAGAATGCAAAAACAATGTCTTCGTCTCGAACAAGAAGGTTGTTTCAGAAAACGAGAAGCTTATCAAAGCCTTCGTGGACGATCTCACAAAACGGCTGGCTGAGTTGAGTCGCCTCCTCCATACACTCAGCACCAGCATACACGACGAAACAACCGGGTTTCAACACGCCCAACAAAAAGCCATTTCTGACCGTGTCACTCAAATCAACGGTGACTTCAAACGTGCCCACGACTTGTTCAAGCAAATTGAGCTGCAGGAGAACGGAGAAGAACATATCCTCAGTGGCCTCAAGGAGGAAATGGAAAAGGCGCAGCGCTCATTTAATGATGAGGTCGAATCCTGGTCCCAAGATTTCATAACGACTTCACTTGAACTTTCGAAAGAGGCGATAACTTCGACTGATGGCCAGATGCAAACTTTGGAGAAATCCTCGAAAAATATCCATTCCCTCCTCAGTTCATTCTGCGACAATGTTCATGATTACATTAAAGACGAAAGCGACTCTCTATCCGAACTGCAAGTCCTCTCGCAAAAGGCAATGTCTCAGGAACTGGCCCATATCCAACATCAGAACGAAGTTCTGGCACAGATGCTCATTACTGAAAGGAAAGAAGCCGCGAAGGCGAAATCTGACCTTCTACAGCGTGTCTCAGGGATGCTAGGTGAATTTATGCAAAAACGCGACGAAAACCTCAAGAGTTCTGTGGAGAACCTTCAGCGTAGCAACGAGGAGGTCCAATCTCTGTTGAATGCAACTTACAAACGTCAATCGCATCTACATGGCCATCTGATCGCAACGAATGGTGGACTCGAAACAGGGCTACAGAAGACCGTTGAATCAGGGTTGGAAGCAAACAAGGCTGTTTCTCAGGTATGAAAATTTGTGTTCTTTGTTATCGAGCTAGCCTCAATTTTCGGTTTCAGAGCATATCTAGCGCCCGGACTGTTATCGGCTCCTCGATAAGGGATATTCATACATCGTTTACTAACGAGGCCATGTCCCACCGCTCGTGGGTGAATCAACAAACACTATCAATGAAGGAGGCGTCGTTATCTGGTGAATCTCATGAACATTCCTGTCTTTGTTCGTGCTGATATCTTTTTCATCTAGCCTTCGAAGAATATACAAGAGTCAAGCGCACCAGAATAGATGCGACTGAAGAGTTGGCAAATGGCATCAAGGAAAATCACACCCTCGAGCGCGAGTTCCTGTCATCAACATCAAATAGTGTCAAAGAGCACGTCAAGCAGACTACTTCTTCGGTAAGTCAAGTGCCGTTCTGGTGGCTTGTTTTGTGCTAACCTCAAACAAATATTCAGGCCAAAGAACAGATCCTCGTTAGGAAGAATTTCGAAGACTCGGCAAAGACGAACATCGAGTCTATTGAGAAGGCAAGGTCTCAGATTGCTCACAAAGGGAACAGAGATGACGTCCCGACTGGGTCAACACCACGGAAGAGAAAGTGGCAGTACCGGGACGAGTGGTCCTTGACTCGCAGTAGGGACGAGCTTCTAAAAAGCTCGAGGGAGGAGCAACAGGATGGGAAGAGCGCCGTCGATGACCAACCTTCCGACATTCCTCTGGAGGAGACTTCAAGCTGCCAAATGCCTTCTTCCTTAGAGGAAGCATCAAAAACGGGTCTTGCGAAAGTGGCTGACATTGCTGTCGCCCCTTTGGTTGAATCAAGAAAAAGAAATGTTTCAAACCTACGAGCACCTCGCCGCGCCCGTTAAGGCCTTTGTATAATTTGTAGCCTTTTCTTTTCTTCTTCCTATCGAGTATCATTTTCTGCTTTCGAGAGCGTTGTGTTTGTGCTTCTACTAGGACTACTGTTTTAGGTAATTATTTACATCTATTGTGTAATAACATCCGTCAACGATTATGCGCAGTGCCGCTGGACTTCCGTTCACCGTGACCACTTACTTACTTACGCGTTGCCCTCGACGTCCCAACGACCTCACTATCAACGTCCAACGTTCAATACCCAACACCAATGGCAGCGGGTCTCAGAAGTACATCTAGAGTTCTAATATCAAGTTCAAATTGCTGATGAATTCGAAATCATAGCTGTCATTCTTCTCTCCTTCGTTTTAGCAGTTGGATTCTTGTTGATCATTCTCTCTTGCGCTCTCTGGCAGAATTGGCTCCCATTGCTCGTTGGTATGTGTCACAATCCGCTGGTTCCGCTCACTCTAACGTGTAGGCAGCTTTAACCTTTGTGTTGGCACCATTGCCCAACGCCCTCTTCTCACATTGTGGTTCGGATGAACTATCCGCTAATTATGAGGGCTCTGCACCAGTCGACCTGGGTCGCTTCATTACGTCCTTGTTTGTCGTCACCGGATTCGCTCTTCCCATTGTATTAGCACATTCTGGCGTCATTGATCCTAAGGCCTGCGTGATGTCCATTGCTGGAGGAGGGTGAGTTGCGCTGTGTCGAATCATGACATGGAATTGATTGGCTCACACACATCCTTCACAGGCTAGTCTATGCTACAATTATGGCATATTCTGCGGCATTTAGCCAGGAGGACTCTGACTACGACTAATTGTATATTTGTAAAATTACAGCCTGCCGGATGATAACAATAATGATACCAAGATGCTCGATGCCATCACAAAAAAGCCCAACGGCTCCTGTGAACACAGGCTAGAGCATCTTCTCTGCGAGTCAAACATGGGGTCCCTGCTGGACTCAAGATCCTTGCTGCAATCCGTCGCTCTTCTCGTTATTGTGATGAGTATGGGCAATCTGATGTGGAATTTCCGTATGGTAATTGATCTGAATAAGGGTGGAAAGGAAGGAAATAATTCAGGCTGTGAACTGCAAGGCAGAGAAGGCTATGTTTGTCATCATTGACTTCTCGCTTTCCATTGTGTTGGGGTACTCTAGTATCATTGATCCCATACCCTACGTTATGACCATGGCTGGAGGAGAGTCGCACACACACATCGGCCTCAGCGTAGCATGCCTCACGGACGTACGGACATACTTGTATATCTGATCGAATAACATTAAAGAACTATATACCTCCCTTCCCCAAATCCAGGGCTTAAAATGAGCGGGTTGAGATTTCTGTACTTCCTGGGCACAATAGCTCGTAGGTCGAAAGCGGAGGTGTTTTTTGAGATGAGGGCAGCAGAAAAACGTGTTGATATAAATGATGATGACCATACATCAACTTGGAGGGGGGTTCAAGTTCGAGCACCGTGACCACTTCGACTTCTTTCTAATATCTCTTGGCGGTGTTGAATAAAAAACTTGTAATCTTCTCCAGGTTTCCATTTGCCGTCATCCGCCAGGACCCAGTGGACATGAGGGCCACCAAAGGTCACGAACTTGAGGTCGGGTGAATGTGATGAAAGCATTCCAGAGGCCTGTTGCTGTTCTCCAAACGATAAACAAGTCTTGAACAGTCCCTGAATACCTGGCAGGTGGTTTTTTTGATGAATCGCCAAATCTTTAATGGTGGAAGGTAACGGTAATTTGTTGTGACACAACCAATAAATCACACCCTAGTGATGTAAAACTTGATTAGTGTGATGGGGAGAGGACGAACACAGCGCCTCACCTTCAACGTTGTTGGGGGCTCCATAGGGCATCCGTTTTCATCGACTGGGATGGAATCGATTTTAGTTGGAATGGTCAAATCGAAATATTCCTCGTCAGGGACCGAGTCGTCGTCAATGATATCCAGCTTATCTGCCTCATTGATAATAAAATTAAACTGCAAGGACTCCAGTCTTGGATACTTCTTCGAGACCGCATGGAAAATGTCTTTCTGTGTATCCATGTACGGAAGCGTTAGAGATTTGATTGTGGCAGAGCTTTTGGTGAGCTCATGCAAAATCGAAGAAGTTCGCGCTTCGTCGTGAGCACTGCCAAACCAAAACTCCTTGAGGACAATATGATCTACCGGGCGGCCTGGTACAAGCACAGCAGCTAAGCTGGCCACTCCTTCGAAACGACAAAGATTTGGCAACGCTGAAGAAGAAAGCGGAGGGAAGGTTGGATTGAATTCCGGAACGAAAAACCTGCCAGTGCAAGCCACAAGGTCCCTCAAATTGGGACACGTCTCCAGAAAGGCGAAGAGAGTGGGTATGATGCCTAGATCCAAAACGATTTTGAGTGTCGTGAGAGTCTTACTGGTTCCTTGAGATATAAAATGTTGTAAACAGGGCAGTGCGTAGCGAAACGATTGGATGTCGATGGCTTTGAGGTCCCGGATGGAAAATAGTGGAGGAAGAGACGCGGTTACACGTGCTTGAGGCTCCCATTCCGCTATACGTAGCTCCGTTGGGCAAATAAGAGGCGAAGGGCTGGGGCAGGATAAATTTACACCCTGTAGAGAGATGGTTTTTAATAGAGGCATTTTGTTGAATGCTCCCATAACTTCTTCATCGACGTCAATATCTTCAAGACGAATATATCGTATGTTGGTGAACGACCCAAGTGAAGCTTTGAATGTCGAGAGAAGTGAGCTAAACAATGTGTCCGATTCAGGGAGTTGTCGGCCAAAATGATGCAGGTCCTCTTGCGAAAGTCCTGCAAACACACAATACCGAGGGTATCTTGCGCGTATGGGATCAGAGGAAAGCCATTTTATTTTCCCTTCGAAATGAACAGCCTTCCTTTCCCATCTTTTGTAATCCTGATCAGAGGTACGTTCTTCCACTCCCGGAGTCTCCAGATAGATGAGGTATTCAAATATATGGGGTTGGCAAATGTCATGGAAGAGTCGACATGTCATGGACAAAGTAATGAGTTCGGATACGACCAGGTTGGACCAGCAGTTATGCCATATTTCAACCGGAATGTTAGTCATGCCACGGGGGTACTGCATTCGAGCATGTGCCTAGAGTCAATAATCTCGAAAGTTTGAAAGATGGTGCCACTGAGGACGAGTGAGACGCGGTTGGTGAACAAGTTTTTGAGTTGTTTAGTACATAAAGGTTGTTATGTCTAAACAGTTCAAGGTGTTGAGCGGGCCGATGTTGAACAAGACCGCATGCCATGTTGGTTACCCAGGTACTACTTGTGCTACATTCCACGGTATTTAACCAGGAAGACTCTGACTACAAATAATCGTATATGTGTCTGTAAAAGTACAGCAGGCGGGAGGAAAATGCCCAGAAATGCCCTCCAATCTGATAATGATGCCGAACTGCCCAACCGTTCACTCATCTGTGAGAATCGCAGTTATATGTGTTCTGGCCACCCTTGTATCAGTAGGAATCCCTCCAAAGCCTCGAACCAAGGCTGAAATTTCGAAAACCCCAGATGCTAGGAAACAGACGGAAGTCGTAATTTCCCGGGATTCTCCACTTTCGAGGCGGCCCACAGGGAGATCTGTGAGTACTCCTTCGTAGATGATATGTTCGGATGGTGTTGCTTCAAGGTCCATCGTAAATACAAGAGATGATGCTGTTCGACCATGCTTAGCCCAATACCTTTGATCACTACTGAACACACTCACAGGTCAAGTTTGTAACTCTTGCTTTCAAGTACACAAACTCGTTGACTTTCGGATACAGTCTTGATCCACTACGGCCAACAATATTGTTCGTGTCATCTTCAGCTGAATCCAACGATAAAGATATCTGCGCGATCTCGAGTTTGAAGACCTCGAGCATTGGGAGAGTCAATCTTTGGGCCCTAAAAGATAACTCCCCTGATCTCGTTCCGCCTGTCTTCAAAGGATTTGAGAGAACATTATTCCCATAATTTGGCGTAGAAACTCGTACCTCGTGCCAACGACTTTGGACACACTTGAACAATTCCTCTCTGTACCAAAACAATTCCCGTTGTGCCTTTTGCTCGGCCTGCGAAAGGCTTGATTGAGCCACTACAAATTGCCGATCTGATAACGTTGGGATAGGCTTCGAAATAATGTCTTCATCCAACAAAATCTTTTTTATTGGAATCACCAGTCTATATAGGCAAATTGTATCAAAACAAGGAATCGATGATTCTTGCGGCCACGTACCTTGAGACCGATCCTGGTGGAATTGTGGTTGTTGCTGATGCACTGGTTTCTCCATCCTGTGTCCTCACAAGTGTGACATCGAAGGGCGAACCATACGTATTTCGGACGTCTATTGAAAACAGACACCATCCTGCGTCTTCTTCGAAATACAACGAATCCAACCTGGGGTTTTTCAGATGGCCAGCCCGTCGCGTAGCCTGAGGGTAAGATGGAAATTGTAAAAGATCCATGCCGCTGGTTTCTAGCATGTGGTAGACAGTAACCATCAAAGGGTATGAGACCTGTCGGACATAAAAGACTTCTGAACCCTCAAGATTCGGGTCTCCCGCATACGAGTACGAGATATGAATCGTCCCGTTGTTGCTGGTATGGAGGATAGGTAAAACACAGAATGAAAACAATTAAATTTACGTACCATCCGACCTTACCAAAACAACTCAGTGTTAAGGTGAGGTTATGACCCGACTCTATGGTTTTGGTCTCATCCTGATCCCAAGAAAACACGGGTCTATTGATGAGGTTATATTCTGTTTCGTATGTTTCAAAGACAGAAAGATTTCCGTCAGCAAGCGCTTTCTGAGCGGGTTCTATAGTCGAGTCTTCGAAGGCAAAGTGCAAAAAATCGACTTTGATGGAGGAGACATTTTCAAGAGTTAATCTAATTGTCGACCTGTTTGAAGTGTTGTGAATACGCCTGAGCCATGATTGTTGAGAAAGGTATGTACTTCTCTCCGTCGTAAAGCATCAACGCTCCATGTGTTACAGAACTTCGCCGAATCCTCATCAGAGGCTGTTCAGGGACGACCTCGCATTCCAAAAACCGGAAGGATGGACCCCCAGACCCTTCTTTACCAGTTTGTCTATGAATTTGGGCCCGACAATACCGTTCCAGACCCGAATATTTCGAGCGACCATTTTCTGAATGTATTGCTCTCCGTTTACGAGAGATTCGTTCTTCCTCTTCATTGGTGTAAAGGGGCAACATATATTCTCGAACCGTTCCTCCGGGTGCCTGCACGAAGCATCCTCGGATTGTTAATGTACCTGTTTGTGTTGCCTTTCCAGAAAGAACCACTTGATGCAGGGTATTGGCAGGAATCACAACTCTCAGAGGCTGTGACTCAAATGAAGCGCCTGAGGTGCTGTACACGAATAGGTTAAATGAGTTAACCAACGAAAGTTGCAAAGCGCACCTTATCGAAAGTTCCTGTATCTCCAAATCAAAGATATAAGGATTTTGCAAAGTAACGACGAATTCCAGAACTTCGTTTTGCACTATCAGGGACTTTCCCTGGTGTTTGTCAGTAAAAAGGATGTTTAAAGAATGGGAGGTGGACCTCACTTTCCCTGAAGCCATTTTTCTGGGATTATACAAAAAGGGATCAGTTATGCCTTGGACAAGGGGCTTGAGATCATTGATTTTATGCTGGATCGATCGTGGTTTTTCTACAGGGATTCGAATGGCCGGAAGACTGTATAATGTCAGACATCGTACACAATGAGACGCTCAAACTTACGGTGCAACAGATATGCTGACAATGGGCCTGCCTGACCAGTATTCAACCGCCCTGGAGTCCCCCCTTCTTCGTGCCGTGACCAATGCCCGAGAAGCAGTGGAATATAGATGATACTGATCTCCGGGGGTCAGAACGCTTTGGAGAGTCTTCAATGAAGACAGAGCAAATTGGGCGACAGTCGGAAAATCTGGAGATGTTGATGAGGATATTGCAATAGAAACAGATCGTATCTTGTACCAGGCAATGCTTCCGCAACTGCAACAGCTTCGCGAACAACTCCGACCTGCAATTCCGGCCAACCAGACGGCTCGCGGAGTTCTTCCACAATATCCTCATCATATTCACTCAGGGACGGCAAACTGGTATCAGAAGTCTTGGATTTTGTGTCGTCCACCAAGCCTACTGCTTCAAGGTTAATACCCAATACTTTACAAACATGTTTGAGCAACCGAAGGACGCTCTCGTTTCCAACAGAGCTTTCGCTGAGTCGCACACCGACAGTACCCCAGTTCCCACCAGAATTTGATTGGAGGTTGTGGATGCCCAATCCTGCACTCTGAACGGTTGGCTGGGATGCACCGTCCTCTTCTCTGCCACAGACCATAAGGTCAAGAATACACCCAAGGACTTCCCGGAGAATATATGCTTCTTTGCGTTGATAACCAAGACATGAATAGAAGCTGGCCATCACTTCCAAGATAGCTATGCGTTCCCTCTGTCCTAGATGGAGAAGCCAGGGTCCGTGTAATTGTGTTAGCACCGCAGATATCGATGCCCGTGTGATGCCTGTGATTGAGCTTAGTCGTTCAAGGTATATCCAATTTTCTTGTTCTTCGGACATCAAGGTTGGGGGTAGTTGTGGTTTAGGGCCTGGCTCCAGCATAACCGTAAGCGCAAGGGGCCCCCATCCCTTCGAGGACCATACAGAGAGTAGTAATGCAGATTGTCGCAGTACGCAGGTACAAAAGAGATACGCAAGAAGTGAATGCATTTGCTCTGTTTCAGGGGCCGGAGTTCTTTGATACAAGTTCACAGCTTGTTGGAGCCTGTCGCTAACATCTGACCAAGGATCCTTGACAGTACTTGCTGAATTGTTCTGCGAGCCACGCCTTTAAATGAGGTCGCCATACAACTAAAACGAACTCACCAGTCCCTGTCCGATTGACCAAGCGTCAACCACCGCCACGGTTGCCATTCCTTCCAAAGTGCAGGCATACCAGAGGGGATCGTGTGAGCTCCGAAAAAGCTGGATGGCTTCATTATACCTATTTCATGTTAATCCGGTTAGAACAAGAACAAGCTTTGAAACACACCAAATCGTGGCATCTTCTGTCCGTCCAGAAAGAAGGAAAAAATCGCCCAACATCTTGTAAAGTCGTCCATGAGATGAACTTGTACCAATGGTACTCAGCCTCTTTTTTTGCGCTTGGACACCCAATGTAGACTGACGATTGGGTGTAGCACCCGTGGAAGAAACATTGCGCTTGATAGTCGGTGCGGGGCTGATAGTGAAAGAGGGCCTTGAGACATCTGGTTGACTGCTGTATGTAGTGATGGTGGGATGTGAATCTGCTTTCGAAAGTAGATTTAAGGATGAAGGCAATTCGGATAATGGGGGCAGAAATGGCATCAGCGATGCATTGAGGTATTCATTTCCGAGAGGAGTTTCTAGAGCTTGTACCTACTCGCCTTAAGATACATTTTACATAGAAATACGGATGACAATAGCTCACCAGAACTCCAAATTCCGTCAAAATTTGAGAACAGAGAACACCAAGCAATGTCCCTATGTGTAATTTCCTGTTCGTGATCTGGGGTACAACGACCAGGCCAGGTAAGCTTTCACCGGGGTCCAAGTTGACGGTACCCCCAAGATCTTCAAAAGCGAAGCAATTTTTCACAAGAGGATATGTACTGCCAGGAGGAAATGTATCTTCCAGAGAGGAGATAAATTGGGCGTAAAGAGCCTTGAGTGAGTCTGTTTGAGAGCATGTAGCCACTCCAATGACTGCAACAGGGAAATGAGATGGCCGGACAAGAGAAAGGGAAGAATGTGAATGAGGAGGGATATGGGCTGTAAAGCTTAGGTGAAGATGGCCTTTTGATAACGGGTTGGGCAGAAAGCGAGCGGCTAAAGTAAGATCGTCATGAAGTCATCAGATAGAATTTGGGATAATCTGTGTGCGCACCTCTCCCATCTCTGGTATCAGTCGGTATTTCACCCAACCTGAGGGATTCAAAACTTCGGATTTCTTCCACGTACGCATCGAAAGAAGATTGAGGGATCAAGCCGATTGGTATAAGGAGGATTTTGACTTGTGCGAGGGAGGCAAAGGCATGTGCGTCCATGAAAGAAAGATCCAGGCACTAGAATTCTAGTATCCTTGTAGGTTTGAGTGTTGACGAGTATCAAAACGATGGTCGGCTCACCAGTCATATATATATGTATATGCCTTGGGATGCCTTGTTTTTACAGTAGGGACAGTTCAGAAGGACAAGTGTTAATGTAACCCGTGCGTATTTTGGGTACTACGCGTGACTTGACTACTACTCATCATTAGTGAAACAACGATTCCAATGTAGATACCCTTGCTGCCTCAGTCTCCCCTCCTGGAATATGAAACAAGAGCCACATTCGTCGTGGAATTCGTGTACATATGTTCAATGTTGAAGGGAACGGTGAGGAGTTGCTTCGGCATTGGCATGGGCACCCTATCAGAGTCACATGATGCAAGGGACACGACTGCTGAGGTATGTACCTTCTTTCGAATCTTTGGGCTTCATACGTTTTGTGCCAGCACTCAGTACTCACTAGCACTGCTCATCACTCTACTTTCCGAGAAGCTCCAGCACCTCATACCACCACACATGGTTTTTTTCTTCTTCTATTTTTCACTGCAATCCCCTAACTTGAGTATGCTGCAGGGAGGAAGCGATAAAGCTTTGGGTGGAGGCATGCTGCTGGCAGCGTCTGTCGTCTTCACATATTATACAACGTGGGCGATTCTTCTCGTGAGTTGTATATATATTCTCTCAAATCCAACTTGCCAAAGAACCCGAATGTATTTAGCCATTCTTTGACAACTCCAATCCTATTCACAATTGGTTCCCTGCCAGAGAGTGGGCTGTCAGACTACCAGCCTTCATCCTAGTCGTTGGACTCTCTGTTATTGGAGTGTTCTTAGGCTCTACAATTATGGCAGAAAATCGCAAGAAAGCCGAACAAGCGCGACTAAGAACAGCATAATCAAATTCTCCAATATAATCTTTCGGGATCGAGGCAACAGAACCAAAATATGTCATTCATAAAATCAGTGTCATGAAGTAGCAAGTCTACCATCTTTCCTGGTCCTGTCCCCTATCCTGCCATGATCTCTCTTGCTGTCCGCAATACGTATTTTTTCGGCCGCTACAAATTCTTTGCCTATTTGATCCAACAGAATGTTACTGCTGATGACTTCTGAAGAGGGCTCTGTCATGGTTCTGATCGCCCGAGAAATCTGGATGAGGTAGGTCAAATCGAGTGCCTTCGCGTCTACAACCTCCGACTGACCTTTGAAGATGCTGAATCACCTTGGTTGAGAAGCCTCAAACGATTTAAGATCACAATGTGTAGGGTGGCTTCTAAAGCAAGAGATGATTTGAGCGAGTGAATATAAATGAAAAGATCTGCAATCGAGGTGCAAGTCATTGATGTGAGGGTCTGAAAGGGCGAAGGCATGAGTTGAGCTTCTTCTTCGAAAGACAGCACATACAGGATATAGACCAAGCGGTGCTTCAGTCTCTAAGACTTTGAGGAAGCCTTCGTACGGTGGCCATAGCTCATTCCAGACCCCACATACAACAAATTCTCCGGTTTCATCATATCTTGAAATACAATTGGCCAGCATTAGCCACAATTTCATGGATATGTACGCCTGGTTTATATCGGTTGTCGCCGCTACGGGAGAAGTGATGCCCGACTGAATGTAGGACCGCAGGATAGTCGAGTATGTCCCGCCGAATGCTGAAAAATATCCAAATAGCAAATACAACCAGTCCTTATGTCCCTCTTGCAAGGCCACTAAAAGAAGGACATTCCAGGACCGGACACCAAGAGGAACTCGTGATTTCTATAAAATCACGAATCAGCGACAAGAAAAGATACATGTATGGCGGTGACAAACATCCGACAGTTGCGTTTGTTCTCCGATTCTTTGAAGGATAGTTGGATCGTGATTAGCAATCGAGAGGAATAGCTTTCCCGTTGCCACAACGGCTTGAAAGTCGTGCTCTATACTTTCCTCTTGCCAGGTATAATGTTGAAGAAATGTGTAAGCATCATCAGTCAGATGTCGGAACAGGGAAAAAAATGGGTGCGAAGGGACAAGAGAGGTCGAGTCATCAAATGACAACAAACACTTGAGAGTAAAGAAAATGGATCAGCAAAGAAAAGGGTTTCGAAGGAAAACTCTTACATCAATCAATATTTTGATTGTAATTGGGAGGATTTTGGTCTTCATGCGCAAACCGTCCAAAAGAACTTCGAAGAGCACATCGATGAGGTCAATCGCCCCTGTAACGGACTCTTGAACTTTGACTTTTGGCCTGCTCATAGCAGTAACTCGGATAAGACGCGTTATACATGCAGGGTTTACGTGCAACCTATTCAGAGAAGTCCTCACAACAGTATCGATGTACGGTATGAGTTCCTATGGGTATTTGGACGATGATTAGCAAGATTCGGTTCGAAAGAATGACGGTGGCGCGATACCTTCCCGTTCTTTCGATTGTTTTCCATGAGAGTGACCGATATGATAATAAGAGGTGAGGGGTCAGGATGTTCGATTGACCCGTCTGACATTCGGCGAACTAAAAGACTGAGGTGCTGCCCAACAACTGGAACACCAAGATCAGCGTCGATGCCTTGAGATTTTATTTTTTTGACAACGCACACATGAGCAAGTCCGAACTGTAACCTTTACTATAAACCACCTCGACAAAGGTTGCAAGGTTCCCGAGAACTGTCTGGAAGCTTGAAGCGTCGCATTCCGTGGCGCGTGCAAATGTGTCCCGAAGCAAGGATTCGCATGTCGATTGAGGTAAAGTATTTGTATCCTTCCCTTGACCATTGAATATTTGGTCAAGGACCAAGAAAAAATCTCGTTGTAACTGTCTCTGGAGAGCTTTTCAGCAAGTAAACGCTATTACTTTGAAAGGAAAATACCCTCATTAATCCAAGAAGCAGACCATTATAGCAGAAACTAGACCACACTCACGTTCAACAAAGAAAGAGGTATTACATTGTGAACGACTCACGTTTGAAGAGTTGTCCCAATCAGGAGTTTCCCGTTCACGACGAGAGAGTCCTGACTATGTCGAGACTGTGAGGCGACTTCCGCAGCCACAAGCTCGAGAATCGTGCTGTAAAGGCCTTTCTATGAACAGTTGTCAAAATGTAGACCGATTTGACTTACGATATCGTGGCTCCTAAAAACGAGTGCCATTTTTTGATGGCAGCTTGTGCAATGGACAAAGATAGCTGCCGGAGTTCGTAGCTTATGTCTTTCGACAATAATTCAATGGCTTTCAGGACTGCTCCACGTAACATAGGCTGGAAGTGCTGAAAAAGTCGGTCCTGGAAGTCATATTTGTGGATGGCAATGTGCAATGTTTCAAGGAGACATTTTAAAGTTAAGACAGGCAGTGATGGCAAGCTCCGTAACCTTCCAATGATGTAAAGGCTTGTGTCTAGGAATGTAGATCCCACAAGGACGTTGACTGTTTTGTCGTCGGGCCCATCAGAAATCCCGAGAGCGGTGTATGGCAGGTTGAGATAGTATGGCGCATCGATTATCCTGATCAATTCTTCGATACATGGATAGGATGATTCAGCAATCTCGGAAATATCGTCGAACTGGAGACGAAAAGATTGTCCGCTTTGGGTTGGAATAACTGACACCCGGCTGAAGCCAGATATTTGAACAAATTGGACCTTGAGCTTCATGATGGAGAAACTGTCAATATCAATGCCATCTGCAATCATTTGAAGGCTAAGGAGAATAACAGAAACCTGCAGAGTTTCAGCACCATAGGAAGTCAACCGGTATTAGTATTAGACCTTACTCGTAACTGTGATAAGTCTGGATCGGTAGCAGACAAATTATATTTCTCTTGCGTTTTTTCGGTCAAATTCTGCCCACTGTTTTTTAGAAGAAGAATCGAAAGCAACTTTGGATTCATACCATATCAACCGGGGAAACGAAGGGTGCAGTTGGCGTTTTCGGCTCGTAATCATATTCCATAAGAGTATCTATGATGGAATCCCAGCTCAAGACTCATGGTAATGATTCAATTATGGAACAAGCACAAGTTATTCAATCAAAAGTACCCACCTTTCCAAGAGGGAAAATAGGGGCGAAGCTGGATAAGAAAACCAACAAGCCGCGTTCTTTCGATTACTGGGGCATTTCGCAGAGATTCGTTCCAACATTGGGAAATCGCTTCAAAATGAACAGGAAGAAGGGTTGACGAGAAGCTCCGGGCGGCGAGTCTGATTTCTTCCTGTTGTGAATTTGTCAGGCTGGTCAGTGGGGAACTATTGTCTTCCTACCTCTGGTTCTTTCCAAAGGGTAGAAAAGAAAGAGGAGAATATTTCGATGACACTTGAACGCCATTGTCTTCCTTCGACACCGAAAGCGGGACTGGTGACGTCATAAACCATGCGAAACATCCTATTGAGGCCTGATAATCTAAAAACCACGAAACGTAAGGATTTCCACATGGGTTATAGAGTCATGGGAAGCATACCTCCTCTCCATGGAACTTTTCGATGGATCAATATAGCTGTGAAGAATGGAATAAAAAGGCTCTGAATCTATGAGAAGGCTCCTCAACAATAAATTTGTACGGGCAAGAACAAGACCCTCTTGTTGTATGTCATAGGCTCCCCAAGCACTGTAATCACTTGAGTATTGGTTCAACACAGTTGTATGGTCCGTACCAGAGTGCCACAAGTTTCCCATTTCTCAGTATAAAGTTGTCAACTTCGAAACCCTCCAGAAAAGGTGAGTCCATGATGAATAAATTCAGGAACTTTGCCACCAGAGCAACAACATCGTCCACGTTACTCTGTAAGTAAAGCAACAGTGCCTTTAGGATATCCGGTTCGATGAACACCGGGTCTGAAAGCCCAGAGCCGCGGGTATTTGTTTTCCGCCTAGAGCATAAGGTTAAGCATAAAATACCGACGAAAGCCTTAAACTTACCGAGAGGGCAAATCCTGAAACTCGTCGGCATTAGCAAAGCCAGCCGTGATGATGCTGGATCTATCACAACCATATATGCGGAGACAAGCTGCTAGAGACTGTTGGATGATAGATATCCTGGGCAACAAATTTAATTTCAAATATCAGATGATGGACCAACCAACCCACGAGATGGAGGCATCGCTTCTTGTGAGCAAAGATTCTAATATTTTGGATGCCATATCGGAGTGTATCGAGGCTATGAGACCTTGAAGATCCTGCCTTCCCATAGACTTGTTCCAAAGCGATAAAACTATTGCTCTGAGAAACAAGTCTGTGTTTTTGAAACGCTCGTCCTTTTCCAACTGTATCAAACCCCAAATTTGTTTCAACGAGACCGTCGGTATCGTGATGCCGGATTTGACCATACTCGTGAGGAAGGACAAAGATTGCGACAGTCCAAAGGACGACTTGCTGGCAAAACTTATCACAATCCTCAACGGATCGGCATTGAGGATGTCAAGTTGCTCAGTGGTCGAGTCCATGAAAAACGTGCCGCGTTGAGATGGGTCATTCTCATTTACAAAAAATCGTGTCAATGATGGCATAGGCTTCAGCATAATTGATTGGTGTTATTGAACATCGCGCAAAAGATTCGGAAGATGCCACTGACTTTATCGGCCTGACCGTGAACGAGGACAAAGTTCATCCACCGAATGAAGAGATCATCAAACACACTGAATACAACTGAGTATTGGCACAGCTTAATGATGGAACGAAGAAGATCGTCGCAGGTTTTGGGGAGCTGTCGGAAGAGAGAAAAGAGCGTCAGGCAATGTCATAACGATGATGATATAATAGATGAATACATTTCTTTCTTTTGCACCGACTTGGAGCATATCAGGATCCTCATCGTACCAATCGCCAACAGCTTGGGTGCAAATATCAAAAACTGTTTGAGAATAAAACAAAGGTCGAAGATGGTGTAATTCCAATAGCCACGGCAGTGCATACTTGGAGAACAATGAGCGCCTGGAGGCAATGTAGTCCCCGCCTGTGCTGGAAAGACCTGCTGATCCAGGTCTAAGATCATGAAGCGGCGGCCATGGTGGTGTCCGTCTATCATCACAAACACCAGGAAGAGGAATTTGCTTTGCTACAAATTCGCGAAGGATGATAGCGAGTTTGCTGTCCTAAGGATAAAAAAGATGAAACGATTGTACTAGGGCAGGTGAGACAATTGCCATACCTCGTCTAGAATCCAAAGTAAGACTCGTTCTGCCAATCTCTTGAGCCCATATTCAGAGGCAAGGCCGTTTGGCCAGAACTTTCTGGAAAGAAGGAGAAAACCAAATTCGTTAGCTGAAAGATCTAGATCTCCCAATGATGCCTCAATAGCAGAAACTAATGTCTCCACATTCATGGATAGGTCAAGGCCCAAAGGAAGTGGAAACATGCACATGATGCCTTTGTCGATGGAAATGTCGTTGAAGGGGAGTGGGTAGTGATCAACTCGGTCAAAGAAGGATAAGATTCGAAGATGATTTAGAATAAACCGGGCAGCTTGTTCAGATCGTACAGTGAAATCAAGAGCAAGGATATTTCGTAAATGGGCCAGAGTCGTGGCCTCGTATGGATATGCCATCGATTCAGCTTCTTCGTCGGTATTTTCGACTGGGTTCTCGACATTCAAAAGATTAGATGCCATTCGACTGGTGCTACGGGTTTGAGGAAATGCTGTTTTGATAGATGATGTGATGTATTCCAGGTACGACCAGTCAAACATAGTGGGAGCCATAGCATTTGTGGAGTCCGTATCTTGTAGATATTGTTGCGTAAGATTAGAAAAAGGAAGAGTTCCACCTCTAAGCAAGTTTTCGCAGTATTGGATGGTCCGATGAAGTTCGAAGAATTCAGGATTATTACTGGCATCGTGTTCGTTCCCCACAATGACGATAGACCCAAATTCCATCCCATTGACAATTATCTGCAACTGAGTCTTCAAGACGCCGTGGAAGATTGAGATTTCCTCATAGCTTAAGCCACTGAGTTGTTGGGGGGAAAGGCATAGTGGGGTCTGATAGTGGGTGAGGCATGATTTGCGGAATGTCCCCCAGTCGATTGTCATATTCCTTGAACTCATGGCATGAAACCCACATCGCCTAAAATCATCTATTTCGGGGATGCATTTTTCATGAAGAGCGACATTGCATACTTCACACTTGAATCCCTGAGCAAAACAACCCCATAGAGGAAGGTTGCACACAAAACATAGACCAAGAGTAAACCACGTTTTCGGCAAAAGTTGATGGGCGTGCGAGGTGACCACTGGGAAGTAATTAGCGTTGAAATGGAGATCAGAGAACCTCAGCATCGCAATACGTTGTACTCGGGGATCGTCGAGCATTGAATATTGTACCTCGTAATTGCCGTCAGGATAATCGTAACAATCAAAATGGACGGCTGTCATGCATGATGGGCAGAACAGAGCAAAACCGTTGATCTGCTTTGAACAACAGCGGCAGTCGTTATGAAGGGTCCCACCAAGATGGACACGATTGCCATTGGACTGGAAACTCCAAGGAATGAATTGGTGTGCATAAGGATCGTATGTTGAATGGAATAGTCCAGACCCAAACGAGGTACAGATGACGGTGTGACCGGTGGAGTTGGGCCAAACTTTGGCCAGAGATGCGATGGCCATGCGTCGAGATTTCGAATCACGGTAGGCAATGATCTCAAGAAGATCGTTGTAGGCATCCACCTTCGATTTGGCGGCCAGCTCGAGAAGATTGGTAAAACGCGAAGTAATTTCAACGTCTTCGACCGATTCTTTGTACGAATTCAAAGAATCTAGCATGGCGCCAAGCAAGGGTGGAATGAGAAATGCTAGGTAGTAGATAGGCGCAGGTTGACGAGGATTATTCGTAGATTGAATTTCATTCATGGTGGAGCTGGGCGGTGTCCACTGTCTGTCGCCTTCCAGACTAGAAGCGGTATCGTCTCCTTCAGCCTTTTCTATCTGGATTGATACAACGAAACTATCGTTGTTGACGGTGGAATTTCTGTATTGATCTTTATCCAAAGCGTCAACAGTAAACTTACATTTAAAAAATGGGGCCTTACCATTGATTTCCTGAGGAGACGCAGAGGAGAAAATGCCTTGCAAGTGCGCGAGTTGCTGAAGAACGGTCCTTACAACGTTTACTTCGAAGAAGGTAAGTACACGGGGAAGCATTTGTGGTGGAAATGTGTAAAATGCTGGAATCATTGCGAAGGCGATTTGGGATATAACACGCGGATCATAGCGATGGCTGTATATCAAAAACTGTGCAATGTTCAAAGTTAGGGCCTGTAGAGTGTTTGGAGGTCTCGTTGGGCGCGGTGATGCGACACGGAAACGACAATCTTCCAAGACTATCGATTGTAAAGTCGAAAGACACGACGAAAGGAGTTCGGGGACACGAATATAGTCCCTCTGGGGAGATGAGGATTGGATACGTTTTCCTGCGGATCGAGAAATACGTCTAGACCTCCTGAACGTTGATGTCATTTTTGAATCTTTGGCTGGGTCAATGTCACGATCTTTGAAATCTGTGCTGATAAAACTTTAAAAATGGTTTCTCCCAATATTTCGGCGAGCTATTGCGAACATACCTGTCATTAAATATTTGCCATCCTTGTGAAACTGACATGGCAAGAACATCTTTCAATTGTATCATGAGTTCAATCGTTTCGTCTGTCGTGAAAGACGTCGCTTTCTCGTCATCTGAATCATCTGGCGGAATTGTAGAACGTTTCTGTGATCTGTTCTCTTGGCGGGGACCCAATTGGACAGCCTCTCTGAGAGAGTCCGCTATTATCCCAAAGCCCTTTTCATCGGATTCATGAGTGGTGTTGACGAAGCCTTGAATAACAGATCCTGGTTTCGATCGATGAGCCAATTTGTCGAGAACGATTGAAAGCAATTTTCTGGATTCGTTTCGCGAACGGTTATTGATATTTGACGTAACTGTTGTAGTAGGGGGACTGGCGTTGTATGGAGCAGTTGGTGATCGGCTGGCTGGAGCACGATAATGTAGTGGTATTTGGTGGTCTTTGTGCACGAAGTCGCTAGGTATTGGTTCAGGGCGTGAGGTGCGAGGTTCCCAGGGATCATCGTATACGTTGAGAGTGAAGTTCAGATTGGTGTCAGTTGGGGACAAGTTCTTGTCGCTCATCGCCAGGCTGAAGAAATGTCCAGAAACGGTGATATAGGAGATAGAAGTATCCTAAACACGCAAAGTGCCAAAACGAAAGTTGAGCGCTGAGCGCTTGAGCTTGGAAGCTTGGAAGATAGTACTTGAACGGAATGTTGAATAGTTGAACAACTGGTAAGATGAACTGCTGCCGTGTATTGCCTGAGCTGAGTTATTTTTATCCATTTTCGGTTAGACACTTTTTACTTTCTAGAACCAATTACCACTTGTGTCATCTAGACGACATTCCTATCTTCTGGTCTCATCACTCTTTATCATCCTACCTGAACCACCCACTCTCAATTCCTTAACGATTACAGATTAGCCCGGGTTTTTTGACTTGTGACTTTTTGTTATATCACCTTTATTATCATGCCTCCTAGAAATAAGCCTAAGGACTCCAAAAACTTCCGTCAAACCACCCTCTTCAGTACCCAAATTTCTTCACCTGCCTCATCCCCCATCAAGAAGTCAAGCCATGCGATTGGATCTCCTGTCAAGAGACGGAGAACAAAGGCGGCACCTGATCCAGGTTCCTCTTCAGACGAAATCTCTCAGGTTAAAATGACACCAGCTGCTACCAAGGCCATCGAGACTCAAATCTCCAGCGATGAAGAACACGAACAACATTTCGCATCCTCATCTAGGAAGATTTTAAAGAGACGAAAAATACGCGTGAGTAGTGAAAGTGGAAGTTCTAATGCAAGTGAGCGCGACCATGCCAAGAAGAGGATCCACAAAAGACAGTCTTCTGCTGAGAGCCGGGGCTCAGAGGACTCCTCTTCGAAGAAGCAAGGTCGTTTACGACGTCGAGGCTCCACACCACAGTTATCAGAAGATGAAGATATAACTCAGCTCGCACAGGAAGTAGACGAAGACAGTATGTTCAATGTTCAATGTCTAACAACAACTGGCTTGGGGTAGCGTTTGACATTCGAACAGGAATACTGAATACAAGACTTCGGACAAGAACCAAAACAAACTTTCAATTGAACTTAGAGAGACTGAAAGGTATGTTTTTTTTTTTCGGTGAATGTGTACATTTGATATTTGCTGACAATGTGGCCAGAACGAAAGACGAAGAAAACTAGCGCAGCAGAGAATGAGGAAGAAAACAGAGGCGCTGAGGATGATCGCGATGGAAATCAATCCGAAATAGAGCCTTTTGAAGGTTCAAGGCCCATTGACGACGACGACGAATATGAGTCCTCAGACAGTGGACAATCATCTACAAGCTTTATTGTGCCAGATGAAAGCTCTGTTCAATTGCCAGCTGCATTCAGCATGGAAACTCACGAGGACTTGTCCCACCAGTTCAAAAAGATCTTCCAGTTTTTTGTTCACATTGCTGTTCAAAACCCTCGTCATCGGGCAAAGTTTATGGAATCACGCATGAAAGGTCAGATCATCTACGCACTAATTTTTTTGTTTTTTGTTTTTCTTGGCTCAACCTGTTTATTAGACGAGCAATATTTCTCAGTCCCTCTGCAAGTGACCAGAAGGAAGTTGTCGGGATTGAGAGATTCTCTCGTGTCGTCTTCCGTTTGGAGGTCTGATTTCAAAGGATCTCTTGAAAGATATCCGGATTTCGAGCTGATCGCATTGGATTTTGCTGTCCCATCGTGTGATGCATGTCATCTCGGTGGAAGAATGTCAACACTTTTGGGCCGTCTGAATGGATCTCCATACAATCAGTCTGGCTTTGAAGAGGTAATAATACCCTCAATTTAACTACCGAAGCTAAACTTCTCTGTCGGCGTATAGAACAAAAAAACTGTTCCAGAGACCGAAAATCGAGAATTCCATTTGGGTCGTTTCTGCGCTAGGAGGACAAGGGTTTTCCATGAATTTTGTCATTGGGAGGTAATGTGTCATTGTTGCCTCTGTTGAGGATTTGCTGATATAGCTGGCAGTACTCTTTGTTCCATAATATCCTCCGGGAAATCGACGGACTACATAACGCAACGTCAAGGAGGACTTTCCATACGGTCGCTTTCAAAGGAGGAAAAGCCCCACCCGAAGACCTCACAGACGCTGATGGACTATGCGATTGGCTCGATGAGCGAAGAATAATTGATATGGAGTGGCAGAAGATAAGGAAGATGATGGAGAGCGCACGACATCTTGAGTTGGGTGATAAAAGAGGAGAGACGGATGATTGAACCGAAACTATAAGTGGTAGGCTCCGGGAAAATCGTAGTTGGAAGCGTCAAGGTTTTGTGTGCGTTGCCAGCAAGATGGATTCGGTTTACAAGTAACAACTCGTGGCTGAATCAAAGTCAATATCCATATGACACATTTTTCCAGGTCCCCGCCCCAGCAAGGTATTTCTGCCAACACCTCCAAAGGACGAAAAGAGTAAATTTCTTCACGCGATTGGCGGCTTAACTATGCACGTGGTGGATACATAGGCAAGCATGTCAAAGCCGAGGGGAAACTTTGGCCCATAACAAGGCAAATAATCCCACCTCTCTACCTCGTTCATGTCGTCAGGTCGGCCTGAGACCCAAGATCAAGCGAACAATTACTCACAGAAGGTGTTCATAGCCACATACGTGTATATACGTCGACGTATGGAGATTTTGGTACTCAAGAATTGTTCTTTGGCCCGGAGCACATAGATTGGCCCTCTCCTTAGCGTTACATAACCCTGGGAGGTTTTTTTCCTGAATTGTACGCTTATAATTCATTGTCGGTCAACGATTCCATCTTTATCGGGAAGATCTTTCAAAGGACGCGACCTGTCGCCATTCCGCCGAGCCATGGAGGAGGCCAAAAATCCCAAACATGATTCTTATTCTCGCTTCTGCCTTCCTAAGGCTATCCATTCCTGCAGGTTTATCCCAATCGGTGGCCGTTCTCCATGCTCGACGTATCTGTCATTTAATCAAGCATCGTTCTCGCCATCTTCTCAAATGCTGAGGGCTGGGTGGTCAGACACTTGTTTCCCTTCATCAAGTAACCGCCTTGCATTTCTTGATGCATCTCTCTCCGTCACACCGTCGCCGTTCGAGGAGCAAATCGTTTGGGCTTCACGGGGAAAGCTTCATCTATACAGGTCAAGATCCTGAGGACTCTCCCCCTTCACCGTCCTCTTCTGATTCATCTGTGGATGAAGAGGAAATCAACCGACGTGTCAAACCGTTCTGGCCGAAATTCCAACATCTATTCCGATCAAGAGGGTTACACCTCGACACTGTTAAAGATGTAAAACTCTTCTATAAACACCAACTGAAGTCAGGCTCGAATCAACGTCGCACCACCCCTTATGTTAGTAGTCATTCTGAATTTCAAAACGACGATGCCCTTTGCCCAGATGCTGGTCTGGTAAGTACCACCTTCAAATTCCAGACTATACGATGTTCCTCATTGCGTATTATTAGCCCGACCACCTGTTTCGTGGGACTCGAATATCTGACTCAAAACGGATAGTAGTCAAAGCAGTTCATGCGTGCAGTCGGGAATACAACATTTATTGCAGGTTAAGTCAGCCCCCACTTCGAGACGACCCTATGAATCATACTATCCGTCCGTAAATCTTAACGTATTATTACAATTATCATGCTTAATTCATTGTTTAGCTATTGTGGACTTATTCGAGTTGCCAGACGAAAGACTGGCTTTCATCGTCATGGAGGAATGGTCCTCGAATCTCATTGCCAGTTTGGTTCCGTGTTGCATGTCGCGGTTCCTGTTGGCTCTCCGCCAGTGGATCGAGGTCCGTAGCTTTGCCCTCGTAGCCACCTAATTCTAAATTCTGTTCTGATTCTACAGCACGCGGTGTTCCTTCACAGACATTGCATAGCCCACTTGGATATATCGCTGATGAATTTACTCACGGATTACCGCGGGAGATATGCATACATTGACTATGAGATGGGCCGCCATTTTTCCAATTCCTCTTCTGCTTTGGTATACAACTATCGCGGGACTGAATTACCTCCTGAAAGTGAAAGGGGTGGTGGAATTGATCCATACAGGGTTGACGTTTGGGCACTGGGTGTCCTTATTTTGCGCGCTTGCAAGGTTGGTGGACTTTTGTCCGCTGAGTTATCTAGAACATTGACATTTTTTTTTTTACCAGTCAACGGGTTTTTGGGTACCAGAGCTCATGAACGTCATCAAACCTATGCTGGAAGAGGATCCCAGTCGTCGCCCGTCGTCCTTGGGTGCTCTCCATGCCTTCAACAAGATGGTTTCTTCGCTCGGGTATCGCCTGGAGCTGTGCGATGAGTCCCACTAAACAATGTCAACGACCGGCCGGGGCTCTCTCTCTCGAAATCGCTAATTTGTCCGAGTTTGAAATTATACATACATACATTAACTACACACCCAATAGTACCTATTTCAGGAAGGCTGATTTACTTCAGTCTTTTGTTCTTCTAGCTTCCGTCGTTTCCGTTCCAAATAACGAGCTCGCGCAGATTCAACATCTACCTCGTTATTTCGCTTGGCGACAATTCGCTGTCGAGACAATTCCTCGGCCTCATTTTTCAACAGTTCAGATCGACGTTTCTCTTCTTCAAGCTGATTCTGTATTTCTCTTGCTCTCCGTTCATTGATTTCTCTCCTCGATGCAGCGGTTCCAACTGCACGATGGATTTGAGCTTCTGGCGGGGCTTGGTTTTGTGCATTATTCGAGGGTTGTCTAGGTCCCAGGTGGCGCGTATTAGGTAGAGATAGATTTAAACCCGCAGAAAGGAGTTCCCGTTTATCCACAATTTGATTGTCGTCGTTCAGTTCAACGGCTTTCCCTTCTTCTCGAGCCAATCTAGCGAGTTCCGAGTCTGACATGGGGGTAAAATTGGCAGGTTTGGTGATAGTCAGGTTAGGTGTTGGGCCTTGAGGCCCGATAAATCGTTTTTCCGCGGCTGCAACAGTTGCGTCATGAATTTGCTCTGACTCCTCCAATAATTTGCGATAAAAGTGTGTCATCCCGGTGGATGAAAGACCCTGTTTTTTCCGCGATTCTGTGTCGCGAAGTAAGTACTTGATATATGACATCATTTAATCGAATACCTTCTCTTTTGTTTTCTTCCTCCTCCGCCCTTCGAACCTCTTCCATTTGATCCTTGTAAGCCTGAGTGACAAAGGTTTCTTTGTCCTGGTATAAGTCTCCTTCGGCTTCTCGCTCGCGTTGCATCATCTTCTCTTCTGCTCTTAAATGGTCTAATTTTCGTGTAGCTGCAGAGGATAAAAGGTTGTGGATGTATTTTGGCTGGAGCTGTTTAACGTTTGAACGAAGAGATTTGAAGTATTAAACTTACTTTCCGAGCACCTGCCTCTGCCTCTTTAGCTGCCTGCTGACGTTGTTTTGCTTCCTGCATTTTATCCCAAACCTCGTCGTATTCATAAACGGTATCATCCACGCGTTTTGCTGCCTCCATTCGTTTCCTCATCGCTTTGGATGACTCCACATTATGAGAAGTAGGCCTTGAACGACTAGGCTGATCGATATTTTGTTCAGCTTCAGCTTCTTCATCGTTCAGAGCAGCGGCAAATGCGGAAGGTTGTAACACAGGCGCTTTGGATTGGGTGGTTTTTGGTTTATTGAGCGATATTGAGAGTTTCATGAATGACGATTTGAGAGAATGAGTGTGTCGGAGTTCGAATGTTGGGAAACGAAATTTCTACTTTAGACGCTGGGCATTTTCATAACATAACATCCATCAACCATTCCAACGTTATCCTGTTATACATCTCATGGCTCAAGTTGGATTTGATAGAAGAAGGACCAATGGACCGGAAGAGAGCCTCCCATACGTTTTCGATCAAAAATTAGGCAACGATTTTGCGATTGGCACCCCAAGGAAAAACAGAGGAGCTTTAGACATCAGACCCATTTGTTGGTGATGTGATTAATTTTATTTGGTTAGTACCAGCGTAATCAGAGGTTCAAAGTCCTCCAGCCAGGGCTAATTAGCCAGGCCACTGGTTCTGCCTACATTGAAACCGAACGAACCAAAATTGCCTGCTCAATGTAACTCATTATCTGCTGGTTTGCTTCGTTTTGCTGACTTGTTGGGAACTTATAGATACGGGCCTCGCCAGTCAAAAAATGTCTCGTTCCATGAAAAAGGGCGTCTGAATGTGGAAGTTAAATTTGCGCCCTATTCTTGCCAAAAACGCAGGGCACCTATCCGAGCAAGTTTGATCTTGTACCAGACGTCCTCAAAGACTTATTGTCAGTGCTAGGATGCCGAAGATAGGTCTGTAGCGATGGCCATTCATCAAGCACTCCTATCGTCTGTCCGGCTTGAAGCATTTCCAAAGGCAACCATTGACGTCTTCATCACGATCATCGAAACGGATGGAATTGAAGGTTGTGTTGCGGCCGGGTCCATAGCTGCCAGTACTGCCCTGGCCCATGCTGGAATAGAAATTTTTGGTCTGGTCGTTTCATGTTCAGCGGTGTGTTAGATTTTGGTTTCGTGCGTTGAGTCTGATCCAAACGTCGAATAGGCCGTGGTAGGGACAGAAGTTTGGCTCGATCCCACAGACGAAGAAACGAAAATTTCGAACGGGACCATTGTCTTTTCCTGCATGCCTGCTCTGACAAGCGTGACCAGTGTATGGCAGACTGGTGGAATTTCTCCTGCGCAAATCCTTTCAGTAAGCTGCCTTGCCACACTATCTCATCCGTCTTCTAAATATGTGGTCAATTAGTGCGTAGATGCCTGTCAAAAGAGATGTAACGACATTCACGCCGTAGTAGCACAGGCATTGATTGAAAAATCTAAGTAATTGATTTACAGTCCGCAATAATCAAGCAATTCTGCTCCAAGGCCTGAAACAAGTCCCATTAATATTGAGAGGTTTATATGTAGTCGCTTATGTAATAAATTGTATTTGTCGACATCCCCAAAGTATAACAACCTGTTCAGGCTAACCGAACTACATCACCCCTTGAATATATTCGTTGATGTCCTCAGAGTGGTCCTGTGTAGAGAGGTGCTCCTTTCCCTGTCATGTCGAGTAACGCGAGAGATGACTATGTCGTCCTTAAAACGTATCCTCCTTCTCCACCCTTGTCACGACATTCAAATGACTCTGACGATTCATTGCGCGCCTTGGAATTGTCTGAAGGTCCGGCAACCAGTTCACATCAGACCAGAAGGCGTGTATCCCCAATGGCTGTCCCACCTTGCCCCACAGATCGACCACTGAACATTTCTACAGAGGCAGATCGTATTCTATGTCAGGATTCGACTTTCAACATGATTTGGTCGGTCACCTCGTTCTATCCTTCATAAATTGTTGGAAATAATAATACTTGGTCATTCTAGCTGCCTTTGAGCGCGAGTGTAACAGACCCTGGTAATCTTCATGCTGAGGGCGCAGAGAAGAGCATCAGCTTAATTAATGGTAAACATCCTGATATGTTTCGGATGCATATCTTTCTAATCCTAACAACAGGTGTCGCTTTGGTCGTGGGCTTACAGGTGCGCCGCCATTATGGCAATGAGGACCGCGATTTTATTAAAATCATTTGTTCCAAAGATTGGGTCTGGAATCTTGTGGGGAAACTTCAGCATTCTAACGGACTTAAAACTGAAAATCTTTACTTTACAGTTCTTCCCCCGGGGTTGTCGTTGCCAACACCCACAGCGTCGGTGCCAGCTTATTGGTGTGGTTTGCGTCTGGGCTACTAGCATGGACGGGGGCCAGTAGCTTTGCCGAATTAGGATCGGCAATTCCTCAGAATGGAGGTGCCCAAGCATACCTATCATACGCATATGGGCCACTAGTTTCCTACCTCTTCGCGTGGACCGCTATAATTGCCCTGAAGCCAGGTCAGCCTGATGCCTTTATTCGTCTTTATCACACCTACCTCTCAATCAATTTAGGTGGAAACGCAGTCATCAGCCTCATTTTTTCCGAATACATGAACCGCATATTTTGGCATAGCACTCGTGCTGACGTTTCGCCAGACGATATTCCCCAATGGGCCATTAAGTTGACAGCCATAGGAGCAACAATGGTGGTCACCATTATCTGTGTTGGAGCGAATAAACTCGGCCCACGTGTGGCCGTCATCTTCACTTCCGTTAAGGTCTAATGTTCCAAACTATAGCTCAATAAGGTCGTTCTCTGACAAGTCTGTATAGGTCATCTCCCTTGCAAGTCGTCTCATTGTATCTGTGTGATAATATCGTCCATCTCACGTCCACCAAGGTGTTGGTTACGATACTAGGTATTGTTCAACTCGCACGCGGTAAAGCCTCTAGCTCTTTGCGAGAGCCACTCTTTGCTGGATCGAGCATGAGCCCATCATCGTATTCTCTAGCATTCTATTCTGGATTATGGGCATTCGATGGTTGGGATCAGGCCAATTTCGTCGGAGGAGAAATCAATCAACCAGAGAAAAATATACCTCGTGCCATTCATTCTAGCATGATAGTTGTCACAGTCAGTCTTTTTTCTTTCTGGTCTTTCTCTTCTGCTTATTTTTCTGAAAGCTTCTATTCTTATTGGCCAACGTATCCTATTTTGTTGTCTTGGATAAGGTTTGTTTAACACCATCCGGCACTCATCCTTATGCTTAAAATTGGTCCCAGAACACTGTGGGTTTAAGCAATACAGTGGCAATGGATTTCGGTAGAGCTCTTTTCGGTCCGATTGGTGGTAGTCTATTCGCATTCATGGTGGCTTTCTCATGCTTTGGTGCTCTAAACGGTTTGTCTACCAGCACCTATCTGGATCCGCAGCTTAACTTTCTACCAGGGTCTTTTTTTACTTCTTCTCGATTGGTGTACGCTGCCAGCCGTGAAAAATATCTGCCAGCCGTCTTTGGAAAATTACATTCCACCCGTCGAACCCCTTTGAATGCTGCCCTTTTGCAAGCTGGAATCACCATTACGTTTATCCTGATCGGCAGTGGCTTCAGATCTTTAATCAATTTCTCAGTCGTGGCGTCTTGGGCGTTTTATTTCCTAACGGTAAGAGGCATTCAAGTTGATCCCATCTAAGGTGCATTAAATTTTGTCAAGGTACTGGGCCTCGTCATACTTAGAATCAAGGAGCCTCTATTAGAAAGGTATGGGTTAAGAGGGAAAGTTTTACATTTCTAACGATCCCACCAAGGCCTTATAAAACTTGGATTATAACTCCTCTAACGTTTTGTGCTGTGAGACTCTTATACTCATCATGGGAGTCTGGGACCTGCACACTTGAGCTCATATCATCTTCAGGTCGCCCTATTCCTTCTCTGCATGCCGATCATCGCTGCTCCCGCTGAGGCAATTGCCGTTTTAGGTAACTTGAGAACCATCGAGTGGCAATTTTGGATTGACTAAATCCGTTTCTAGGTTTCGTCCTTGCAGGAATTCCGGTTTACTATCTGACACAATCTACCGAAGACGAGAGACAGACACGGGCCACTAGTAAGTGACCACACAATCTTCTCCCCTTCACTTCCTGATTTTATTCCTAGCGTGGTTCAAGGGTCTCTTGAACCGACTACGTGGACGGTCAAGAGCAGCAGATGGCTGGCAGGCCGTCGCCACAGACGGAGATGAGACGGTTGAGCTGCACTCCAGTTCGTAACTAGAAAACTCAATATACCATAGACAACTCGTTGGCCTTTTTCGACTTGTACTACCCTAGGTAATTGTTCGCTTTGTTGTCGTCGCTCAGATCACTCCAGTCCACTACATCTATAATGTGTATATCTAATGATAATTGCAACATCGTTCTTGTGCTTTCTCACTTGGATACCGGAGATGTGTATCAAACATCCTCTCACGAAAACTGCGGTGATACTTCAAGAAAAACTGAACTGGAGGTCGTCTTCTGGTTTAGATGAGTAAGGAGGTTGAATAAGATCGTGTCAACTACCAATTTTGGACATGTCACTACGATCGCTTTATAAAGCATGATCGTTGCTTGAACACGAACGACAAGATCCCTTGCTCCAGCCATTACTACCCTTTGTGTCTACAAATTCTGTAAGTTCAACCTTTGAATCAGGCCTCTTGCTCCACTATCCTGAACGGCAACTCCTCAAGTTGTTGTATAATTTCACAGATCTTGAAATGGTACGGCCCCTTTCGCCAGTCTGACCTCCGCGAGCAACACTCAAACTTTAGCAGAGTGACAATACCTACAAATTCGATGTCAAGGTGGGGAAAGGCTCGTAGCATCTTTATTGCCGAACACTATTGACGACCTGGTAGATGACATGCAGCGGTTGCTCTGGCGCGATCACCCGTGTGCTTGAGAAAGCAAAGGCTGATGGTGCGTCGCAATCTCCATATTCTGGGTCGCTCTTGTAAACATCTTTCTTGGAGGTGTAACATTCTATAACGTCGATCTTGACAACCAGGAAGTCCTTGTCAAGGGATCACTTTCTTACGATGATGTCCTTGCGAGAATCAAGAAGACTGGCAAAGAGGCAAGTGGTACCTTGGCAATCGGATTTGATCAATGAGTTCACAAAACATTAGGTTCGATCTGGGACTGTGCTTTAGAGTCAAATTTCTTTTTGGTGTTCATGTAGTTTTTTGTATTGGAATGGAATCTTGTTGTAACGCGATACAAATTGAGTTTTGTGAACTATCTACTCCAAATCTACTCGTCCTTGTTGTGACTCTGGGGATATTGAGGTGGGAACTCGGGATATGAGTTAAAAGGAAATCACAGCCACTTGATCGAGGACTTGTCTGAATTTCTTGAAGGCGCGCTACCGCGCGCAGAACAAAATATTCTCTATACCCTAAACTCTACCCCAAAACCCTAAGAACCCTAAGCCGCTAAACTAAACCTC
>JAHXRV010011577.1:0-44070 GCA_019904355.1 Psilocybe tampanensis | reverse complement strand
ACTGAGAGAGATCGTCACCTCTCCAAGCCCCAAGACGGTGGCCGAATCGGACTCGAAGACGAGTGGCTTGAGACTTACAGAGATCGTCACCTCTGTAAATCTCAAGTCGCTCGTCGAACTTGTCCTAGACCCTGGTCTTTTCCCCCCCTCCCTCCTTGTTTGGAAATGGCGACGCGAAGAGTGCATCGAGCCATTGGGCGAGTGACGAGTGTTTGGTGATGCGCGGGCGGATGATGGGCTGGCACTCGCAGAATAGCGACGCGAAGAAGTATCGAGCCATTCAATGCCAGTGCCAGTTTACGAATGACGCCGAATGGTGGGGCTGGTTTGATTTTTCTAGAATAGCGACGCGAAGATGCATCAAGCCATTCAGGGTTTTATGATTTTTTGTTTTGATGAGGCGCCCGGGCTGGTCAGGGTTTTGAGAATAGCGACGCAAAAAAGCATCGAGCCATTCGATCATGTTCCCAGTGATAAGAGACGATGTGGTGGTGGATTGGTCTCAAGCCGAGGATGTTCTGGCAGAAGAAGAGAACAACGACGTTGCCGGATGCCCAGTGACGGAAGGCAGGCCATTGGTGACGGAAGAGAAGGTTGAAGTGATGAAAAGAAGAGAAGAGATAAATGATGGAGGAAGATATTGAAATGCAAAAGATTTGGGTTTTAAGAAATGGAAGAGAGAAAAGAGAGATACACAGAATGAAAGACATGACACGAAGGGATAAACAAATCCAAGTAAAGGGGAAAGAGCGAAGGAAACAATGATCCAGAAAGAGATCCAGAGAGAAAACAGAGAGAGAGATCCAGAGAAATATATGCGGGAGACAGAGACGAAGGCTTGCGAGAGAGATCCAAAGAGAGATAAGAGAGAGAGAGAGAGGGCCAGCCAACGAGAGGACACAGACAAGAAACAGAGAGAGAAACAGAGAGAGAACACAGACGAACAGAACATGGCGAGAGAGAGAGAGACAGAGAGAAGCGGGAGAGCGGGAGACTAACACTTCAAGAGTGCCCAGAAGACGAGGGGAAAGAAGAGGATGCTTGGATGGAGCCCTCACGGTGGGCAACAAGCATTGGGAGTAACAAAGGACGAGGTCCAGTGGCTGTCCTGGCTGTGGACATGACTGGGAGAGAAAGCGAGCGGGCATGTAATTGGTCTTGACCGTAAACACCAAGGCGACGGGAGGCATGTCGACGAGACACAAAGACATCTTCATCTTCAACAGGGTTGAAAGCAACGAAAGGGTCTTCGTTGTCGTCGTCCGAGTCTGATGCGTCGGATCCCATGTCCAGATTTATAAGATCCCAAACAGTGATATTTGGGATTTCTGAGGTATCATATTTGCGACGGGGGATGCTCTCCGCGTCCGATTCCGAGTCCGAGTTGCCGTACAATGGCCTCTCGTCCTCTGATTCGGACCCTGCCTCTGAGGGGGGAGGCAATACGACGGAGTTGTCAGACAAGGCACAGGGGGGCTGGCCAAAGAAGTAGTCCTGAGTGGACCGGAAGCTTTGGCCCGAGATTCTTCTGTTGCTGGGTGTCCAGGGCTTTTCGAAGTACCGTTCCAGCATAGAGAGACAACTGTCGTATGAGTTTCGGCGACTGGTGGAGACCTCATCATCATCAGCAACAGTGGCGGCGTGTGCGCGTGCCTCGAGGTCTTCAGCTTCCACCTGGGCGATGAATCTGAGCAAACTGCCGTATGATTGCCTTCGAACAGTAGAGACGTCTTCATCGTCGTCGTCGGCAACCTGAACAGCAGTGGTGTGTAGGAGAACGTCCTCAATGTCTTCAGATTCCTCCTGTCCGATGAAATCAGCGACCTCGTCACTAACGACCACAATGACATCGGCAGCGGCGGCGGTGTGTGTGGGAACTACCTCCACCTCTTCAGATTCCGCCTGTGTGGTGAGGTGAGGGACCTCCTCGCTGAGGTTGTCGTTGTCGCCGTCAACGTCCTGAGCAACAGATGTGGTATGTGTGGAGACTTCCTCAACGACGTCAGACTCCGCCTTGGCGCCCAAATCAGGCTCGGGTGTGATGGGAGAGTCGGCATTGACAGGGGTGGCGGACGACTCTGACTCAGACTCAGAGTCTCGGACGGAAGGGGAGGCGGAGCCCATGGCAGGGGTGGAAGGCGATGATTGCTCTTCAACAGGTTCATCGACCTCCTTCAAGGCGGGGAGCGTCTGGTAGTGGACGTAGATCGTGAATGGGATTCTTGGGTGGCATTGCACGTTGTCCTTATGGATGACGAATCTGCGCGTGGAGTCTGACTTCTCTCGGCTGAAGTCGCAGAAAACTCTATCTCCAATTTTCCTGAGCAATGTCGACGTCAAACTAAAAGGGATAGCTGGTGGGGCTACTAAGCTAGTCAATAAATTGATTTTGGAAAAAGGCGAGGTCGACTTACCAAGTGCTTTGCTCGCCTCAAGATGTTTACCCACAAGTCTATCTGTGGGGGGGATGGGGCGGATCGGGGCAGGGGTGAGATCGCTCTGGGCGACTGGGCGAGGAGCTGGTGTGGGTGCAGTGGCTTCAACATGGTTGAGGACGGGGGCCCCTCCATTTCCAGACGTTGGCGTGGAACCAGACGCAATGGGAGAGGGTGTCTCTTCATGGTCTGCGACATTGTGCTTGGGCGAGAACGCCTTGGAGGATTCCTGTTGAACAGGGCGAGGGACGACAGCACCCTCACTGACGCTGACTTTGGAGACGTGGCGCTTGGGCGGGACTGGCGGTAACGCCTTGAGGGGTGCTTGTTTGGCAGGGCGAGGGGCGGCGACCTGGGCGACTTTGGGGACGTGAAGTTTGTGCGAGACCTTGACTGGCGATGACGCCCTGCCAGTGAGGGACTCTGGTTTGACAGGGCGAGGGGCGACGGTGGCCTCCCTGACTTTGGAGGCCTGAGGCTTGGTAGAGACTGGTGATAACGCCTTGAAGGGCTCTTGTCTGACAGGGCGAGAGGCGACGGCAACCTTGGAGACATCCTGAACGGAGTCCTCCACGTGATGCTTGGCGCCGCTCGATGTGCAGGGCACGGCCTTCTTGATGAAATTAAGCACTGACGCGACGCGACGCGGGTTAATGGCGCGAAAGTAGAAAAGGTGTTGTGAGTATCACATACCACGACGTCCAGCAGAGGGCTTGGTCTTTTCTTTGGCGGGCTTGGACACGCGCTTAGACGCGGCGGGGATCGCGGGCGAGATAGGGGCTTCCTTGGTAGCCTTGGGTTTCCTGGACTTGATCATATCTTTGGGAGACATAGTGGGAGTGAGCGCGAGGGCGAGGTAAGAGGGTGGAGGTATCTCAGAAAATGTGAGAGGAAGGATGTGGTTGAGGAGAGAGAGGTGTTTGGGGGAGCTCACCCGTTTTTATAGGCGCTGGGGTGTTTGGTGCAAGCCATTTTCAACGATCGAAAAATAAACAAACAACGCGTCCAGATTCAACACGAGACTCTACGCGTACGCGTGTTCGCGTCGAAGAAATGTATGTACTTACTGTCCGTACATAATTGAGTGTACTGCACAAAATTTCCAGAGCTCGAGCAGTCACCCGCTAAATATCGATTTTGAGAAGTTCTGATAATAGCGATGAGCGGTGCGGCCCACTGTCATTTTTCACGGTGCACGGGAGGTGATTGAAATAAGGACATTTATTTCAGCATTATATTCTCTCCCAAGGCGTTACGAAAAACGCGAAGATGGCGTAGCGTACCCGCGCACGATATCTGACAGTACGCGTTCGGTACGCGTCTGGCCCCTAATCGCGTCCCGGCGTACTCCGATCAACCCCAAAATAGATATCCCCCTCAAATATTTTTAGCCCCCAAAGGTTTCAAAGAAAATAAACGTCACGGAATTCTATCCGCGCGTCCACGTAAATCTCCTCGATAATATCCTGTAGTTATTCTCTGGATCCATTGCCGACTTGCTTGTCCCAAGCAAGCTTTCCATTCAATGTGGTGCCTTACCGAGTTGGTGTACTCGAGCAAGGACATTGGCACACAGTTGACCTAGGAGTCCAAAAGTTCGTCATTTCATGTTTGTTCGTCTTCCCATATACCACTAGTAGCGCACTCTGGCTAATTGTCTGGTTCTCTGCAGCGCGAGCTGTCTCCTTATGGGGAATGGACTCCTCGGCACACTGGGTAAGCTTCAGTCACTACTAGTAAGAGAAGATCGATCGTGTCTTCAAACACTTGTTGTTGCAGGGGATACTCATAGGAAACAGACAAAGATGCTTAACCCCGTGTTCTCCGTTGGACACTTGCGCGAAATGGGTATACTATTCGATCTCCCGAGTCGCTTCGTGTTGAAAAATTGTCTAGCCGACTTCAAGCTTCGTTGGCTTTCATTCAATAACACCCATTTCCTACAAGATTGTTCACCGGTTCTGTGCTTCCCTTGAGCAGAAAGAAAAGATGGCCCTGTAAAGGTCAGTCCCCCATTGCCATGTTTACTCACCGTTGATTGATGTTTCCTCGAAATTCCTTCTGTGGTCATTCGACAACTTGGAATTGCCAAGATCGGGCTCCTAGGAGGAGAAGGATAGTGATGGACTGGATCCCTTCGAAGGCCTTGCATGACGGGCGTAACCTTGCAGACTTCATGCATCAGACTTGTGTCGAAATATACGACGCCAAGAAGGCCCTACTCAAGGAGGACGAGTCCGTTGTAAGGCGAATCGGGGAGGGGAAGGACATCTTGAGCATTCTGATTTCTCAGTGAGTTGTTTTACATGTTTTCTTTTCAGCTCACTTTCAATGGTTTTATTAAAAGTCAAGTCAGAAAATCAAGCGGGTGGTCAAATTTCCCGAGGGGATTTTATTTCATGAACCGAAAAAATGCTGAGTGTGCGTTTCGTTTCCTGAAAAAAACCTTGTATTTTGCAGCCACAGACACGACATCCGGCACCTTGTGTCGTATTTTTCACCTTCTAGATATTCACAAAGAAGTTTAAGATACGCTACGTCGATAAATCCTGGAAGCGAGGGGAAAATATGACGGGGATCTCCTGCCATACGATGAATTGGTTTCTCTTCCGTGACTTGATGCTGTTTGGAGGGAAACATTAAGTTTGAAAGGTGTTTGAACACTGGAGCGCGGACTCTACCCCAGTAATAGTAGTCATCCCACCTCACGTCAAATACCTTCATATGCACAGACATCGATTGTTAAAGAAATTGAAGTTTGAAATTTCGAGTGCTCAGCGCCAACGGCGGGACAGGGCCCTCCGTTTCACGTGTGGCGCGTCAGAGATAACGTGACCGATTCTGTAACGTGTCACCCCAAGCCTTTGTCGTCGGAACGAATTCCCCAACCATTCCCTTTCTTTTGCCAGCTATCCCCCCATCGTCCTCTCGTCCTCTGCACATCGGTAGACTCAGCACAGACATACAGAAACTTTGATCTTCCATATCAACCCCATGTTTACCGAGGAATTGAAGGCGTTCAAACGCCTCGGTTTTCGCTATGTAAGCTCCGTTGTCAAGTGTCTGAAATTTCTAGGTCTTGGTTTGGCTGATTTTCATTCTTTTCTTTGATTTGAATCCAGGTTCTTCTACAAGTTCTCAACTTTGCTTCAGTTATTGCCTCGGGTCTCATGATATGGAAAGGACTGGGTATCATCACCAATTCTGAATCACCGATTGTAGTTGTGCTGAGGTATGTTCCTCCAAACTACGTGTATCTACGACCACCCGGAAGGACCAAGGCTGACTCTTCCTTTCTCTAGTGGATCTATGGAACCCGCCTTCTATCGAGGAGACTTGCTTTTCCTGACAAACCCACAAAACGAACGGTATCAAACTGGTGACATCACAGTCTACAAAATCCCCGGAGCAGACATCCCCATCGTCCACCGAGTGCTCGAGACCCATGATGTGACACCCAAGGCGAAGAAGTCAAAGAAACTTGCTGAGCAGAGCCCGAGTCCGAACGCCGTGGCTGCTGTTCCCCACCAACGGCTGTTGACGAAGGGAGACAACAACTATGTGGATGACATCGAGCTGTATCAGGGATTGGAATGGCTAGAACGAAAGCACATTGTGGGCAAGGTCCGAGGGTGAGTTTAGAATCTTTCCATCGCTCGTTGGTTTTTTCAGTGATTTCTCATTTCATTTACCATGGTTAGCTTCTTGCCCTACGTTGGTTATGTTACAATAGCGATGGTACGCCCCGCTTCCTCATGATATCTTGATGTGCCAACTGACTTGTGTACCTACCAGAACGACTTCCCACAGCTCAAGTACGCCCTGTTAGGCGGCCTTGGGTTACTGGCTCTGATACAAAGGGAATAATGGAGCCCTCTTGAGGTGTCTGCCCTTCTGATGTAATGTTGTCGCATACATACCCTGCCTGTACTACCAAATGTTAATTTAACAGATCGAACATCTACACCGCTGGACCGCCCTCCAACGAAGCTGGGCTAGTTTTATGACGTACATATACTTGTTGTCCGGAAGAACCTGCATGTGAACCCCCGCCATGCTCCTGTTTCGCTGCATATATGCTCCGCAAGTTCGATAATGGGTGATACATTTGGGCAGGTCTCTTGGGGTGGCAACGTGCGTGGACCATTATGGCTGTCAAGTGCCGACACTTGAAAGAGCGGACACGTTCTACGACGCTTCCCAGCCTTGGCTTTCGTGAAGCCTTTTCCGTTTTGAGGCTTCCGTGGCATATATATGCACCACATGGCGCCTATGGGCTCTGCGATGATTATGCTCTGTATCGTGTCTGGTGTTCGTCGTTTGTCTGATGTCAGGTGTTTTGTATATACGTAACTTTGGTGAGCTCATTAACCTTTTGTCGTGCATTGGTACTAGTTCTTTCGGCCCAGTGATCCCATCTTTCATCTTTCTCGAAGGTTGGTGGTTAAGAAATGTATCCAAGCTAAAGCGCTGAAGCTGAAGTTCCCAGTGACAATTATATCGACACTGGTGATAACAGCGGTGTCTAACAGGACTGTCGCTATCTGGTTTGTTGAAGTAATACACTAGAGCTTGACCCTGTCGCCCTGCTATTGTTCTCCGGAATATCGTAGTATGAGAGATCATGATTCAATCGATGGACAACAATCTATTCTTCTTGTTGAATAAGATGGTCAATTAATTTTATTTACAACCACGGATTTAATTCTGATAGAAATGGGCAGTAAGATGTATCGATCGAGATGACACTAGTAAAGGTAATCATGCAACATAGGCACCGTAGGGGTTTATCCATCGGTACTTTGAGTCATCGTTCGGCATGGATGTATATCTGAATTTGACCTTTGAATAGTCTGGGGGTGGTTTGGCCCACTTTTCAGATATTGGGTATTCAGGTCTCGATAATGCTGTGTATGAATTTCAAGAATCAGTGCCAGCCTTGCACATCGAAATTTAAAACTTGAAGGGTACATACCCTTCTCCATTCCCAGGAATTCAGAAGATCCATCTCTAAATACAGCGTGTAAGTATTTTAAAAGGCTTGATTATCTGCTAATCTCACTCTGTCAGAAAGAAATCGTGGATGAGCATTTCTTTGACTCCCATCCGTGTTTGAGGGTTGGGATCGAGCAACTGCCGTGGATAGTAAGATCAGTAAGTCTTCGAATTTTTGGTAAGAAAAAAACTTACTCCGCATAACAAGTCGAGAGTATGGTCATCAAACCTCTCCTGCTCGAAGAATTTCTTCCTGTCTTCGAGTCTTCGGTAATTGACTGCCCAGTGTACGAGCGCGTCGTCGTCCACAAGGGCGTTCATCAACTGCGCCAAACAAACACAAAACAAAGCCTGTCATCTCACATCCGCAAAACTTCCTGGAGACCACCATGACTCACCCTTTTCTTCTCTGAGACTAGGCGGTAGAGGACCCATCCGATCGACCAGTAATCCACAGGGTAGCTATACCCCCTCGAGTCGATCTTCTCAGGAGCCATGTACCCCACCGTGCCTTGCCTCAGCGCGCTGTATCTTCCTGACATGCTCAGGCTCTCGATCGATTCCGTGACGTGGCTCAATCCGAAATCGCCAATCCTCACGTTCCCCCGGGCATCGAGAAAAATGTTCGCTGGCTTAATATCGCTGTGGATAATCCCGATCGAGTGAAGGGTGGCCAAGCCGATGACCTGGGTTTGAGATTCAGGAGGGGCATCGCAGAAGAAGAAAAGGGAATAAAGACATACCGTTTGGGCAAGGATACGACGTGAGTCTCTCCTTGAAATCTTGCCTTTTGATTCTTTTATCAAATGGGCAAGGTCCTTCCACATCAGTGGCTAACAAATGGTTGTGGTTAGTGAAACAGAACAAAAACACCAGATCGAATCGCAAACACACCAGAACTAAGCACGGGTTGAAGTTGATGACAACGATCGCCTCGACGTTCATAATGAACTCGAACCCCACATCCCCAGCCCCCATCGCCTCTTCAATTCGTCTGTAGGCGGCACACTCCCTGTCCAACTGAGTGGAGGCATTCCGGCGGATCACGATGTCGGTATCTTCTTGCCAGGCCTTGAATGCCTTTAGGGCCCACAAACTCCCCTCCGGGAAGCCAAAGCCACTGTCATCTGGCGCGCTGCCTGACCGGACTACCTCCAATGATGAGGTTCCATTTCCGCCAGAGATTTCGGCGACCGGGAAGAAGTGGATCCGTCGCCGAAGAAGTGCGTTGAAGCCACGCAAGCGGAGAGGTAAGACGGGTGTCGATGGGCGGATATGGGGTGGAAGGATGCAGCAGTGCTCTTCCAGCACGTCCAATGTTCTCTCTTGAGGGTCTGACGTTGGAAACCGGCTCTTCGACACCAGATCGGACGGTTCAAAGTCCTCTGCAACTGCTGGGATGGGACCGGCTCCGACGGTGAAAGAATTTGGCGACGAAGCCGCGGGCCTCTTCTCTTCGCTGCCCAGCCTTGACTCACCACTCAAAGGCCCTTCTTTCCTTCTTGCTGCCCCGCAATCTCGGATACCTTTTAATTCCTCTATCCCACCCTCGTTGTCACTGTCAGACAGTTCGGCTTTGTGGTTTCGAGAAATAGGGTTTTCCTTTATTGCGTGGCTTGATCTGGGAATGGCGGTGACCAGCTGAGTCCGGCTGAAGCATTCGTTTGGCTGGACATTTGCGTGGTGGTCGAAATGGTGTAATCCGATTGTTCCACTTTCATGGGCTGCAGTGGGGTTTATGGAACTCTGATGGAGCGGCAACTCAACAACTGCTTTTTGACGATTTAGTAAGACTATCCACAGTGAAGCCTCCTGGGAGACATACCTTTCTGCTTGCCCTCGGAAATGTTATTGGATATCTTGATCCTCAACCGCTTCTTTGGTGGCGATTCCGTTGGGGATTCTGGGCGCGCGAGGTCTAGCTGGGTTGGTGGCATTGAAGGTAATGGGAGCCATGTTTGCTTGGACGACGTCAAGCACTGATCTTGTGGGTTTCTACTCTGGTAAATGTCTTTATAATGCGATGGAGTCCCGGGGAATGGTGTGGCTAAGGCATTTGCGAGCCTCGATGGCCCGGCAAGAGGCTGGGTGGCAAGCATGTTGTCCGTGCCGCAATGCCACTGGCCTTGAGAAGGAGCACCTTGGGCGCGTCTGGGGAGTGGTCGCACCACTCGGATGACTGGGGCAGTGATATGGACCCCATCATCGTTTGTCTGGGACTGGTTGAAAGCCTTTCGAGCCGTTTTGGGAGTTTGAAAAGCAGCCATTGGAGGGAGCGAGGTGTCTTTGTGTTGAATAGGTGGGACTTTGGTGGTGGTTGTCGGAGGAAGAACACGATTTGGGAGTGTCAAAGACGCGTAGGTTCGAGAGATGGTTTCAAATGGTTGTGTGGATAACAGTGTGTGTGTGCGAGAGAGAGAGAGAGAACAAAGGTGAGTGACTCGAGTTGAACTACAATGATTATTGTGCCACTGAAATGCCTATCTTAGCGAGATTGCTGTGCCACATTCCGTTAAGTCCGAATCATCAAAACAAACAAGATGATTTAAGCTCTATCATGTTTCCTCTTCAAGGCGTCTAATACTAAAGTCTATGACCTTTTTTTGAGTCTGGTAAGGTGTATATCCTAGTAAAAGTTTGATTTTTTTGACGATCTTCTCTGTTTGGCATGAGATTATATCCTGATTTCTGTCTGAATCCGATAAAATGCGTTTTACGCTGTATTGAAATAGGTCATATTAGCTATGGCAGTCGTCTTAGTACCTAGGAATAATCTGGATTCTTTTGGCGCTTGAGATCGTTGAACGCGGTGAGTCGCACAGCCAGACGCGCCGAATATCATGAAGCCTGATTTTGGCCTGATTGGGAAAATTGGCGGTTATCTAGTCACGTTACCGCGTCGTTGCGTCCGAGCATCGACACTTCGTCCGTTTATGACTTGTCGTCCGTTCAAGTTGAGCCAAATGTCAGCCAATGTCCACGCGACCTTGGGAATCTACGCCCCCTTCAACATGTATGACAACTCACACAACTTTATTGTAAACGATACCAATTCAGAGAAGGTCTTGTCGAGGGCACGAAATGGGGCGCAGAATCTGATGCGACTGGTACGATGTTGGGGGTTCTTTCCAAGGGTCCTCTACGTTCGCTCTAAATCTATCCTTTAGTCCTTAGACAGAATGTCACACATTCCAACCTCCTCGTTTCACAGAAGATTTGAAACGTGAAAGGATTGAGAGGGCTAAAGTCTGGCTGCGGCAGTCCACTTTGATCTCCCACTGGCTCCTTAGAGACCCAGCATGTTGCGTCGCCCTATTCCGCAAGGACGCCCTCTGAATGTATTTATCTCGAATGGGCCCTTCTTATCGACACTTCCCTCTCAAAAGGAGAGGAAGTTGGAAGTTGGATGAAGACCCCTGTCCGAGGTGACAATAGGTCACATGATCGTGAACCCTTTCCGGCCCGAATCGCGTCCTGGAAAGTTTTGGACAAGCTCCGACGAACGCTGTCCAGTGTCTGTCTCGTCCATGTCCTTTCCCCGAACTTCGTCTCTTCTTCGATGGGCAAGCGAGATCAACAAGACAAGATCACGGATATACTCAGAATTTGCGAGGATTCGCTACGTTGCTACCAGTAGCAGCGAAGGAACCATTTCGGAGGATGGAGACTACAGAAAAACCAACATAAATGAAGACCTCGAGACATTTCGGAGGAGAAGGAAGACGGACTGGAAGAGGAGACAGGGAGTGCGTACTGACCATATATCTTTACAAGTCATCTTATCGATTGTATCTGTAGGGGCAATCCTTTGTGGACAATGTGATAGTAACTGTGAGAGGAGGTATGTCTTTGCACTGACACAACAATCACGAAGGCTCATATTTTATACTGCACTTTGAAAGGCACAGGTGGCAACGGGTGTGCTGCCTTCCACCGCGAAAAGTTCAAACCCTTCGGGCCTCCATCAGGTGGGGACGGTGGACGTGGTGGGGACGTCTACTTCCTCCCTACTCCCCACCTCACAACTCTAGGCGCCGTGCCCAAGAAAATTCGGGGAGAGAATGGTGCTCATGGACAAGGAACGTGGCAGAATGGGAAGGCAGGGTCTCCCCTTGTGATTCGTGTACCTGTGGGTACCGTGGTGCGTCAGCTACCATGGGACGACCCAAGGAGGGCGAAGGACAGTTGGGAGAGCGAAGAGGAGGCACTGCGCGATTTATCGCCATCGGAGAAGAGGGACAGGATGAGGGATAACAGATGGGTGCATTACCCGCAGTACAACGAGGTCAACATCGAGCGGGATTCGTTCAAGGAAGCAGAGGAAGCACACTACAAGGCTGAGCGGATGAGGCGGTATGAGAGCAGACGGAAGGCGATGGAAGCTCCCCTTTATCTTGACCTGGATAAGGTAGAGGTCTTTGAAAAGCCTGTGGACGCACCACTGGGCACGAGACACCAGGAGCCACTTGGTCACCTCGTTGCTTCTGGTGGACATGGTGGGCTCGGCAATCCACACTTCGTCTCGGCAGAGAACCGGTCTCCCAAGTTTGCTACACGCGGTGCGCCTGGCGAGCGGGCGACATTCTCTCTTGAACTCAAGTTGCTAGCTGATATCGGTCTGGTGGGGATGCCGAATGCGGGGAAGAGCACCCTTCTCCGGGCGCTCACGGGCGGGAGGGCGAAGAGCGAGGTGGCGGGTTATGCGTTTACGACGCTGAACCCTGTCGTCGGCATCGTGCGTGTCGCGGAGGACGGCACGTTCGAGGGTGCTGTCTCTGGTAGGACTGTGCATGACGAGACCTGGCGCGAGGAGGAAGCCTATCGGACCAGTATGGAGCGCGGAGAGTACGCCAATGCGCTTACCCGTAATCAGCTCGCGGAAGGGGAGGAACGACCGGATACGACAAAGGGGCCTGTTAGAGCTGGGCACCATTTTGACGTGTTCGAGTCCTTCAGGTTCACGATTGCGGACAACCCGGGACTCATCTCGCGCGCATCAGAAAACGTGGGGCTCGGACATGCGTTCTTGAGGTCGATGGAACGCTCGTTAGCGCTTGTATATGTTGTGGACTTTGCACATCCCGCTCCGTGGGAGGAGCTCGGAGTGCTTCGCGAGGAGCTCGAGAAGTACCAGTCTGGTATGAGCCAGAAGGGCAGGATTGTCGTCGCGAACAAGGCCGATCTACTCGGCGCGGAAGGAGATGCAGAGGGAGTTCAGCTGGCCAAAGAGAAGCTGAAGAAGCTGGAAGTGTATGTGGAGAAGGAAATGAGGTTGGAAGATGGGAGAGTGTTAGATGTTGTCCCTGTCTCGGCGAAGTTCAGCCAGAATCTGCAGAGGGTTGTGACCTTAATGCAGAACTATGTTCAAGAGGAACGGGGGGACAAGGAGGATTCACTTTCCGACGGCCTGGATTGACTTTGTGGCGCGTCATCTCAGGTTTCGTCAAGATTCCGTGCCATTGTTGTATAATACTAATCAAGATTATATTCGGGATGACTGGTGTTGGATTAGGTGAGTACTTCTGGGTCCTTCAGTCTCTGTTCCACTCGATCCATATGCGAGGCTAATAGTTCCACTCGACGTCACAGATAACATATCAACTATAACATATCAGGATACTCTTGTACCGTCTTGGGTCTACTGAAACGACGGAGAACGTCAGGGAGGACGAGAAAGCATGTATGTCGTGGAGTTCACCTGAATATTGATATTAAGTGTGTCCAGCTTCAGTTGAACACAACGGTGCGTCGACCCAGTTCAGGTTTTTCCCTCTAGTGATCACTCACGTTCTGTGGTAGGGTCTACTATGTTCTTTCCGCCAAACTTCTGCTCATGAAGAGACCTGACTCACAATGTCATTGGTCAGCGTTAACCTTCACGCCATTAAAGCCTCTAGCGAAATGGTCTCGAATGCGAAATAATCGAACGTTTGTGTTGTCCTGTCTGAATCGCAGTTTGCGATTACATCTGGGCCCTTGTCCTGACGCATATATTCGTATTCCATGGGTGTATGGTTCTCCAGGGAGGGATGTTTGCTATGTCCATGTGTCTGATGGTATGAATTGGACGTGCGTTTCCAAAACGCGACGTGTTTCTGTTCAGGTCGTTGACTTCTTTCGCGTCTGGTCTCTCGTGGTGTGTCACAGATTACAGTACTTTTGTACATATGTGATATATCACTGACTTTCCTGACGCCGCAGATTGAACATTGAGCACGGGGACGTGCCACAGGAGTCAGTTTTGATCGAGGAGCCTGATAGGTGGGTCAGGATTATCTCTTTTGTTCCGCTAAGTGGATTACTCTTCTTCTCTTAGCACGGTCGACCATTGTGATATTGTCGTTCATCTCGCTCATCTAAGGGCCCTGGTCTTCGAACTATGTCGAAATGGGCACTTTTTTGGCAAGCATATCCTCAAAATGAGAATGCAGGTAGCCTTGCCCATAATCGGTCTGTGGGCATTGCAGATTGTGCAGTCTTTGGATCCGAAACCGTCGCGGACTCTCCACGTTACGGATTGTGGCTACTTAGAAAAGCTGCAAGCATCATATGTTGGACGATGAACCCTACCTGAATTCATGTAACTTCGGACCAGGTGATCCGCGGGTACCTTCTTGTGCAGGTCGCCCTGGACCCTTTTGAGGTCACAAGAGCGTTTTGTTGTGATAAGTGCTACGGTATGTGTGTGCCATGGTACCCAAATCATCTCTGACGCTTAACATTTTCTTCCAGGGTTTAATTCATACTGTTCAACGCCTTGAGCCCTTCAGCTTCTGGACCGAGGGGGCTTTGCCACTTCTGTGTGATTTATTCTCTCCACAGTGCTGCAAGTCCCAAAAAACAGATTCAATCTCGAAGCCTCGTCCCAAAATGAGGTTCAGTTCAGGTCATGAGTTCTTTGTTTCAAGACTTCGATCCGGCCTTGGAGGAGGATTAGATATGTGCAGTGTCTGTTTGGTATCGATACCTGACGGCTTCTTCGCCCCATGTGGCCTTGGAAAAAATATGGAAAGTTCTCTTCCACGATTCTCTATCTTTTTGGTGGTCTCGACATACCGACCTTGTCGTAGGTATCATCTTCGGTCCGGTGTTTTGGCTCGGCTCTTAACAATCAACTGGGCATTCTATACTAAATCGTAGGTCCGACTTGAATCCCTAATCGTCCTTGCAAACCTCATCACACGTACACCCGCAGCATGTTTTTCGGAGCCTCCCGAGCCTCGTTGTCCAAGTTTCCTTGCAAACTCTCGCAGCTCGGTCCGATTTAACATATGAATGACAATCCTCATAAGTAAGTTCCATCATGAACCGAACTTATTCAATTACAAAAACGATCCCGTGTTGTCATTTTCCGGGATATTGGGTCTAGGTTGTTATATCCTGGACTTGAAATCAAACTCGCCAGTTCTATGTATAAATCCTGGTTCAAATAGAGCAATGCGGAAAGCCGCTTTCCCAATTCCTCGATTTCATTTGCCTGCGGCATTAACTTCCATATGAAACGAGTGCAGAGTTCTCCCGCCGGCATCGAGGACTCAAAAATAGTGGGTTAAATATAGAGTCATAGAACCGCGATTGTTCATAGATGAGCAACTTGAACATGAAGTCGTATTCCTATTCTGTGCGTATATGTTTGACCGTTCAGGAGCATTCAATTCGGTGGCACTCAGGCTTCCACGGAGCTTCGGGAGCTGTGGTCCTCGTTTTACTATCATAGAACAATCAGGACTTCTTCATAACCAATTCAAAAATCGATGCCAGACGACACTACTGATATAGAGCCTAATCTATGAAATGTGTCATATGCCTTAAGTACATAGCAAGTACTATATGAGCACGCAGCGACAGGTTATCCCATTACTTAACAAGGAGTGAATGAAATTTAAGGTTATAATCTTTACATCCTCGGGCAATGGTGGGGTGGATGACATTAGCTACCTCTTAACATGTGTCCGCTTCTCGCGCTCTAATCGATGAATGCCGATAGACATTGCTCGATCACACCGGCAGCGGCTGAAGCTGGGTACACGCGTGCATTGCCCACATTTTGGTTCGGCAGGATTGAACACAGTGCAACGTTTTGGTAATTCATCGATGCATCCTCAACAAGGCTCTTCGCTGTGGAGGCTGCAAACGTTCAGATTGATTTCGGTTGAACCAATCCTTCAATACAGAAGATCAGAGGACTTACAGTACACGTATGACGGGAGCCTCGCATTGGATAGTCATCGATATCGAGTATCTTTTCCATTTGTGGCTACCAAGGACACCGCGTAACGTCGAGTTACTGATGCGATTCGGGGGCCGGACTGATACATCTGAATGCATGGTCCTGGTGAAGATTAAGATAGCTCAATCTACTCACTTAAGAGTATAATCTCCAAGCAGTGCCACCGACGTCACGAAGACACTGTATCAACCTGAAGTGTCTTTGAATGTAGGCAAAGATGCCAGCGAGAGTTGGTTATCTTTGCATCATGTTTTTGCTCCTTTCTACTTTGGTGGAGTAGTAGAAGATCTGAGTAGTACCGTGAATGTCCTACTTAAATCATTCTAGGCCCAGTATCCTGGATTCCATTTGCGAGAGGCCCCAAAGTGAAGTAGAATTTCTATTCTATCAGAAGGCGCGGCTCATGTGGGTACCGTGAGGCTAAGGCGTTGGCCATGTAGAGGACTTGAAGAGGATTTAATTGAACCCTGAGTTCACGCACGCACATGTTAGTACTAGTGGACATGGATAGCATCGCGGGATCCGTTCAGACTCGGCAACGTGGCCATCATTGATTAATCTGTGAATTCTTCTCCGCTTGGGTGTATGTACACGCCAGATTTTCAGCCTATCTCGAGCCACGAGCTGTGAAAATCAAGTCAAAATTGGCCGATATACTGTTACCCATCTAGTGGGAAGCAATGATTCTATATGGACCCTATAAGAGGAGGGCCTTGAACGACTGCAGTTAAGCAGACAATGCCTGCACTACGCGCTTGAGCTCAAATGGCAGGCTCAAACCTGTCTTTAACTTCAGGGGTGTGAAAAGTTTATTGAAGCATCCAGCCTTGAGGGTGGCGAGCACTATATTCCTCGGAATAAAGGATGTACTGTAATTTTTATCGATGAAGGAGTTTAAAAGCAACTAATGAAAGTGCTTCGGTTCTCTCGCAAACTTGGAGAGGGTGCAGGTCGTTTCATATTTGAATGGGTGTAAGATTGAAAAGTTCCGACATCAATTTCGGCCGAACGGGTGGCGAGGCATTTGAGACTTATTAGGTGATTATAGATCGAGTTATTGGGACTGTATCTAACGAGGGAAACAAGTGGTGTTTGACCGACTTTGACTTGACTTGCTGAGTAAATCTATCTTGCATAATAATTAACCTGGTTCCCGCCGGTATCATGTAGGCGAATGTCGTTGATGCATTAATGACTCTTAAATTGGCATAATAGGCGAGCCGTGGTGCAGCCCAATATCTTGTAAACGTGCACATTGGCGCATGTGTTGCCAAACTTTGCCAACGCACTGTCTCAGTTTCTTGACTCCCTATTGTAGTACTAGTACAATTCTGATGGGTCTTGTTGTCCTGGGATTTCAATCGTTACTGCCACTCAAACTCCAGATAGTCAGAGCTCCCAGGTTTAACCCTTGCGATTACTTTTCCAACCTCAGCGGGCACCCCAGTAATCTCAGTAATAGTAACGCGGGCGGTTGTTAGACCTCGCACTTTCCTTCTTTGGTGAGGGTGACTCGTTGACTGATTAGAAAACATTGGCAGAGATTACGTTTTATGTAGTATGTTTCTGGTGCTTGGTATAATTGAAAGACCTACTAGTCCTTCCCCTGAAATCATCCGTATCATTGTTAATGCTTTGGAGTTGGGAAAGACTGTCGCATCATAAGTATTCGTTGTGGACATGATACGGTTTGGATGGACACAAGGTGGACAACCATTATGTGGACATTGATTGAGAATGGATACAGAATGATTGAAACAATATTTATAGGTCTTGAGAGGGAAACATATTGAGCAAATGCGCTCTCTTCTCATACTCCTCCTCAACTCCTCCTTCAAGCTTCAACGGCAATTCGCTAAGTCCAATCCTTACATAAGCATTGATTGTGCCAAACACGTGGCCTGATGGTCAAGGGAGAAATCGATAACCTCCATGTACGCCGTTTCAATCACAACTTCTGCGTTTCTCGCTCCCAAACCCTAAGAACCTTGGAGGCTGGCAGTTGCCCAATCACAGGACATGGGCGTGAATAACCATAAGCGTCAATTGGTACCTTCATCATCATGCCCCTCTGTGTTCCTGATACAACCTGACAAGGCAAGAGGTCTATTTTGTCTGCAAGTGCCGTCTATCTCCCTTTGCAAACGTCTGATGAAAATGACTGCCGTCACGATGTGCTCATTCGATACTTAACTTAGCATGGCAATTGTCAGAGTCAGATGTCCAAAGACCGTCAATCAAGAGGCTAACCTGGTTGGGCCCAGAGAGTCGCCCTGGACCACTTCCATCTTCCAAGTCTCATGCAAAATTCCAAATCTACCGTCAATTCAAGTTTGAAAGCAGGTTTATCTCTGATAAGACAACATTAGATCTCCTTGACCATGGCTTCCATGGTTCCAGATTTTCGAGCTTCCTCTTCAACGATGACCAACAGCCAACTGTGGAGCTTGAAGCCGCCCTCGAATTCTTGACATGCCGAATCCGACAGAACTCTTGTCAAACTCGACGTTTTGAAGTGACGGCTAGTGTCTATCATGCTACTATATGAACCACAATCTGGGGCTGGATACGCGACGGCATCGTCTATCCATTCAACGGCACGGACAGATATGCTGGTGGTGGGAAACATGCTCAAATGCCTCAAGAAATTTTTAGTAGGCGGGTCGTAAGAATGAAATGGGCTTATGTACGTATGTAGTACCCATTATTGTCAAAGAAATGTACAAGTATAGGAAATGGTTTTTGTGGCATTTTAGGCAGAACAAATCAAGGCCTAGACATCGCTGGCTGTAGGGTATTGCCGTCCAGCATAACATAAACCTCGAATTTGAGATAATTTCAAGGGCTTAACCGAAGATAGGGTAGATGACGCCAGAGAGACGACTAGATCGAGGCAAAAGGCGCCCGCCGTATGGCATTGGTATTATAATCGGACAAGGGACGTGAAGTGGACTGCACTGAAATGAACGGGGAGCGGTCCGATTTCTCTTTGTTTTACAATTGACACTGTCATATCTCTCCAGGCATGGCATTTCGCCCCTTCCCGTTGAAATAGGGTTTCAACTAATTAAAGGGAAAATGACCTGGCCATGTGAGGCTTGGCTGGTAAGCCTGATAACAGAGTGGCCTGAGGAGGAGGACGACACCTGCGAGTAAATAATCTTTGAACATGACGTCCTGTTCTCAATTGCATGAGCACTACATCTGACGGTCGACGAAGATCATCAAGATGATCCGGAGAAGGTGCACAGTGTGGCGCTCGATCTTGGTAACATGAGGAGTCCTGGCGCAAGCGATCTGGGGAGGCTCTGCACCAATTGAATAAGACTCGAGAGGAAGGCAGCTTCGGACAATCATTCGGATGGATTTGGGACACGGTGGTTGTAGCGCCAGAGTACATTTGTATCCTAATTGTTAGGATCATGGACGCATTGGAACTCAAATACGCACGTTGAATCATTTTGATCACAGGCGGGAGTTTCATGGTCTTACTTTTTGGGCTCTCCTTTTCAATTAAAAACCTCCAAGAGGTCCGACGTGGGATAGATTTCGGTCGACAATTGCGGTTTTCGCCTGACGATTCATTCTTCATCTGGTGAATGATATCATGAAGGAAGAATGCTACCCGCACAGTAGTCGCGTGCCGAAATTGCAAGGGCAGGGACTCGGAGCATCCACTTCACTTTTTTTATAGTTTTCAGACAGGTTGGGCGATGTGCTGGAGAGATACGGATGGTTCTATGGTCATTGGTTATCGTGGCGCTGTCCTTAGATGTCTACCACACGCGGATCTGTGCGAGTTGGTGGGGCCGGGGGGGTGCCTATCTAACAAGTTATCAGTCGGTCCGAAAGCTCCCCACTTTCTCCGCTCGGCCTGCCGCCTCCGTGTTCCTAGTCGGCACGTACCTTTGGGTACATACTTACTGGATTATGTTTCCGTGAATATTTTGTGCCCATTAGCTTTTATATAGTCAGTAAGTACATAGGTGATTGACGGCTCATTTGACAATGACATCGATTGTATGGGCATGCGAGGTCTTGCCGAAGGCGAAGCCGCGAGAGGGACGGCTTGAAATTTGACTTGTCAGTCGCATGGAAACAGACGTGCACTGGCTGTGCCAAAATTATGGCATTGTATGAGCTCATAGCATCACTTCTGGCGACTTGTCAATGGGCGCTATCTATGATCCATTGGACCTATATGTGTGGACTCTCATCCAGAGTCGACCCACGGAGCCGTATTTTGAACCTGCTTATTTATGTATGGCGGTCTCTTGACTGCAGATTTCACTCTCCGTCGTAAACCTGGATCACCCAGGATAGGGCATTGGTTGTCTTGATCAACAGCAAGCCTGAGCGCCATCTCCAGTAAGTCAGGTATTATCTGCATTTCTCTTAATGGAGTTCAAGTTTGACTCGGATAAGGGTTTCCTCAAATACACAGCCACACCATGGGAATATGTGAGGTGTAATTTTGGCGTGAGCAGAGAGAAACTGCCCATATATATAGTGCTATACGTTATTTCGATGCTTCTCTATGCGCCTCTAGTGGTTATTTTTGATTAGAAGGTGCTTTTTTGTTGAATTAGACATTCATTGAAGGTTTGACATGTGTTCCCTCACTTGACTGTACTCGTTTACAGACCTTACCCCGCCAATTCATATTTGACCGGCATCACATTTTACAGGGAAAGTGAACCAAAAGCGACCCAGGATTCTAGGAACATAAAAGCACCATTCCAACACAACTTTCACCCTTCGCAAACGACTCATCTTTATGTTATCTAGGAGAATAACAAACCCCATTTTTTCGTCTATCCTTTCACGACCTCAAGTCCCTGCACGCACGGCAGAGGCTCGGCATGATGGATTTTTTGGGCAAATGGGGCTTGTGTCTCGACGCTGAAAGTCCGAGGACGACGAGGACGTGCAACGGGATTGGACCAACCTCTCTCGGCTCGGTGTGTGGCCGAATCTGATGTACATATGTGGATGGATAACACCTATGTAGACACCTTGATAGACAGACAGACAGACAAAACGGCGGCCGGGATCTGACTTGCGGAGAATGGTAAGTAGATAATACATATACAAATATGAGTTTTGAATATATACTTAGGGATAGATGCTCCTCCTGGAGATGGAGATCGACAAGTAGTGCTTATGTATAATGCCCCGCTTGTGGGGTCTGCGCGTGTAGTACATATGTAGGTACAACAATTATTTTGGGCGGTCACGACTATTTGGAGATACAAAATCGAGTACAGGTTTGAAGTTCTGTGAGTTGGGAGGATGGCAGTGGCTGAAGTGTGTACATTATATAGTACGTTACAGCTGATTGCAGAACGATAGGCCAACTTGAAAAAAACACACACAGGGCGGACTTTTGATTCTCTTACATAAACCTCCTCAGCCCTGCCCATCCCTGCCTCAAGCGTTCAGAGTCCCAGACAAGGCTTGACGTAGCCTCGTTCACTGGCCAATCGGAAATCTGCTGGGTTGGAAGTTCGTGATCCGAACTACTGTGTAAAATATTTTTGTTGGCCTATCGTTCTGCAACCAGCTGTAATGGCTAGGCTATGATACTGTGATTGTTTCGAATGCGTGGATATGGTAGAATCAAGGCGAAGTCTGACAATGATGTGCTTTTTTACGACTGATCTTCGCTTTTTATTTCCACAAAGTAATATGGATGCGAGATGATGATCTAGGTCTTAGCAGACGAGCTGGTAATTTGCAGAAGTTGCCGGATTATGCAACCTAGCGCGATTTCGCGTGACCAAACGGAGGATTATAATGACATGTTGTTCTTGTATATATCCACCTTTCACACTCCAAGGCCGCCGCAGAAGCACACAGACTCGTCTGGCTTAGGCCTGTGATGTGGGCGCCAAACGGCAAGGCTGGGGGTTTGAAGTGACCAATCGATCTTCAGGATAGCGGTAGTACCAGCATCGGCGCACGTAACTCTGATGAAAGTCTGATATTGCTGTATCGGCGAAAAATATCCTGATGTTCGGAACAATAAGCGAAGCTCTTAGTAGCCGCGAACGGCATGCGGGAGTCACGACGGTGTGGGATCAAACCAAAATACCTGAGTGGGTGAAATGATCAATGAACATAACGAGAGTATCTCTAGTAATAGTAATAGTAAGGATGGATAGCCGTGGATCTGCGGATGAACGGAAATGTTAGAGCGGCCGGGGCTTTCGAGGTACCTATAAGCCGTCGCTATTGCTGTGGGGTACTGGGGCCTAGCTACTCTGATAAACATGAAATGATGATTTTGGGCGCTAGTACCAGTGGCAAAGCTGGGAGATTCTTTCACTCGGACTCAGGATTATCCTCTTAGTTCCCTCATGAAGCCGAAGCATCCAAGCGCCCAGCCCGCCAGTGTATTCGCCCGCCTGAGCGTCTAACGACTTTGGATCACCAGCAATTCGAGAATGTCACATCAAACAGGAAATTGATGAGTAGATTCGGTGTATCTATTTTTAGATCACCCCAGTCATTGAAGGTCGTCGTTGGCGATGCTCGCTCAGCGCTCAGGCCTCAGGAACCGCAAGAGAGATTGGTTGGAGTTGTAGCGTACATTTGAGGCACTGATTGTAGGTTGGATCGCGTTGTGCGGCGTGGTTTTCATGATGCGTTACCGTCTTATGGGTTAGCAAGTGAGTTGGGTGTGTGACGATGCCAAGTGAACGCGACTTTCGGATGTCGATGGACGTATGGGTGGCTTTCATCCGGCGGTTTGGACTCACAGTCATGATAGATCATCGTCCGCATGTACTAGTAATGTCATTGTCAATGGCCCACTCGGATGTGTGCCGGTTGTCGTGATAATTTAGATACATTTGTAGAATGCTGCACATACTACATACTACATCTTCGACTAAGTAATTCTCCTCATGAGACAGCTTGATCCGCATTGTGAATAATGACAGAGGTTGGATTTGGGTTGGATTGGGCCGAGGAGAGCCTAGCTTGGGCATCTTTCATAAATTGCAGATATGTACCGCGGAGTATAATCGTGTTTCGATAATCCATGTCATTGAGATCACAACGGAGCGCAGTACATACCATCCCAGGGATTTCCAACATTGAACTTCTTTAAACGAATGAAAACAGACGCAGAATCTAGAAAATGAACTTGCATTGAGGCCTGCGGCACTTGGCAATCTGGGGCTGGGAAAACCTGGGAAATGGGTAAAAATTAAAGAACGTGGTGTAACGGACCGCGATGGAAGAAGAGAAGGGGAATAGGTGGAGAGGGGATGAATGGGGATAGGCAGTATCGCTATGTTTATGTCATTTTGGGATAAGGATGTCAGGTGCGTTCAGGCCATGTCATTTGTCTTGTCATTGGACGAGCTAAATGGGATTTCCGCGACGCGGGAGGAATAAAATATAAATAATAAAATAAATAAATAATAAATAAGGATCTTGGATCGAATCTGAGAAGATAAGGCTTGCTGGAGTTGGACTTGCCTCTGAATCCATCAAGGGGCGCCGGGCCCATTTGTACGGTCTACCGTCTGACATATGTAACTGACTTATTATACTACTCTCGCTTTTTCTCTCCTGCTTTCGCTTTCTCTCGTTTTCGCTTGCTCTCTCTTTGTTTTCTTTCTGTTCGTGCTTCTCGTGAAATCGTCACCGACTTCTGGCTTCTTCCTTCTTTTACCCCTTGTCGCCATCATCCCTGAGAAGAACTTGTTTCTCGTCGCTTGAGCCTTTGTCGAGACGATGGACGTCGATCTCCACCATCCTCACCATCTTACTCATAGCCATCCCCAATACAACCTACAGCAGCAGCAACATCCTAACCAGCACCCCACCCAGCACCAGAACCAGCAAAGACAGCAGCAACATCAACTAACCATGAATCCATCCACATCCACATCTTCGCCGAGCGCGAACTCGTCATTGGCAACGGGAACGGGGGCGACATCTTCTGGGGTGGTGGGCGCCATTGGGACGGGGGCGGCGGCGGCGGCGACGCCAGCAGGTGGTCCGTGAGTACCTGAGTGGTTTTCCGTTCATTTTTTTCCCTCTCTTTTTTGTTCCATTGTCCCCCATCCGTGCCCTGATGGCTCGCTTCTTGCATTTTTGTTCAACGATCTCGTCTCTTGTACAGGCAAATCAGATCAAGAATTACCGTCGTATGCGCCGAGGTTCGTCATTTTCTCTTCCTCTTTCTCTCCCCTCCAGCCCCCGCGTTTCGTCACAAAGACCAAATATAATCACACCCCATGATCATCGTCATCACCAACATTCATCATCACCTATCTGTTATTAACCGCTGTCTTCTAAACCATCACAGTGCAAACGCCTCAAATTGAAATGCGACAGGAGAGCCCCGTGTGGGAGTTGTATGAAGCGCGACACGGTGGTGAGGTGTATTTATTCACCTGCTGCGGCCGAGAAAGTGTGAGTTTTACTTGCCTTCTGATTTCAATTCTATTCCTTCATTCATGAGAAAAACTCACAAAAATGCAACAGAGACCTACACTCCCTGAACAACCGACTGATACAAGTCGAAGCCATCCTCGCCATGCTCACGAGCGGGCAACAGCCACCTGCGCCCTTCCAATCTGCCTACCCATATACTCATCCCTACTCAACACCGGGCGCTGGAAATGGCGCTCCATCGACTGGTGGTGGTAATATCCACACCAACGCCAATGCTCCGATTAACGGAGTTGGCTCGTCGTCGTCTTCGGTGGGTGGAGGGATCCCACTCGTCCTACCCGGTTCGCTTTCGGCGACTTTTGGTCATGGGAGCAACGGGAATGGAGGGCCGTCAGCGGAGAATGCTGCTGATGCGGCGAATAGTGGCAGCTGGAGCGGCGCATACGCTTTGAACTCTTCTTCCGAGTATTCCTCGACGTTGCCTGGCGCGAACGGGCAACCACAATCACATTCGAGCTTGGGCCATGGCCACCACGAACACCACCATCACCACCACCACTACGCTGCGCCCCCACAGACACCAGGTTCGAATACGCAGAAGGATAGGTTGGGGATAGCACCGGAGGACGTGGTGAGTATATGGCTCGACGATTTGGATCGCGGCGTCGCGAAGGAGTGGTTGGGTGATGCCGTTGCCGCGGGGTCAAGTAGCAGGAGCGAGAGTAATAATCTTGCTACGACGACGAAGGGTACGGCTGGGAGTGGGAGCGCTAGCACTCTCACTCTCACTAATATGACGACGAACACGACTGGCACGAACACGAATACGACAACGACCACGAACACGACCACTCACGCGAATGTCCTTGGATATAACTTTGAATATGCATTTGATGCGAACGCGAACGGAAGCACGAGCCTCAACCCAGTCGAGTATATCAAGCTCGAGCCTTCGTCCGTCGACATCGAGTTAGCCTCGTCTTCATTCCAATATTCATATCCGACCCCATATCCTTCAACCACTTCCGTTTCCCCTCCCACAGGCCAGACTCAGAGTCAGAACCGGAATAGCATGATCATTGATCTCGACACCTCCGATGCTGCAAGCGGAGGAAGTACGACGACGGCCCCTTCAACTTTTGCCTCCACATCAACGGCGCATATAGACTCAACGTCAAGCTTTCCCTCAACCTCAAACTCAGGCTCAACCTCGCCACCTAGGCACCAGCAGCAGCATATTCTCTTACCTGCACTGAGCATATATTACCCACTGCCATCCATTACACCACCCGGCACATCCCCGTCGTCCTCCGCTGCCTTCCCTGCCGTCTCTCCCCCTGTCCCTACCTCTCTTCCTCCTCGCCCGCCCCCTGGTCCACAACCACAACCACCTTGTCCTCCTTCACCGTCGTCGCATCCAACCCATCTCCTCTCTCCCTCAAGTGGTGTCGGAGATGGTGTAGGCAGCCTGCCGCCACCATCCTTGACCTCGGGCTCAACTTCGGCGACGGGCGGGGCTAGTGGTGGATACGTATTCCCGCCGTTCTCATCATCACCGCTGTCCACACAGAGTCTAATCCAAATCGGCTCGCAACAACAACAGCAGCAGCAACCACAACCTCAGTCACCCTTCCATCAGCAGCAGAACCCTCATCACCCCTTCAACATCAACACAAGCCACCCCTTGGCCTCCAAAAATGAAATAACGAAAATCAAAACGAAACCACAAATCACACCTGCGCTAATCTCGCTCCTCCCACCTGTCGAGCGGTGTAAGGCATTGTTGAAGGAGGCGAGAAGTGTCGTGTTGGGCGTGCGGTGTGTTCCGCTCGTCCCGTTTCCTGTGTCGGAGTCGCTCGATGGGTTCGAAGGTGACTTGGATGGGGATGGTGAAAAGGAGAAAGAAACGGGAGAAGGGTACGGGAAGATGTGGGACTCGTTCGAACGGCGTTGTGTCTCGTTATTGTCCGGATCGTCGGATGGCGTTCCTGGTGGCCTCTACGCAGAGAAGGAGAGAGAACGAGCGCGTGAACGAGAACGGGAACGCGCGAGGGAGCGTCTAAGGGAGAAGGCGAAGAGGGAGAAGGCGAGAGAGGCAAGGAGGGCGAGGCAGATATACTTTGGTGGGATTGTAGGGCTAGGTGGAGGTGGAGGTGCCGGCCAGCGCTCACAGAGGATGGAGGACGTGGAAGGGGAAGAGGCAGACGACGAGAACCAGAGGCAAAAGCAAAAAGGCGACAGACATGAACGTGAAGGTGATGCGGGGGATATGAGACCGAGAGTTGATCCGATACAAGAAGAGGACCGACAGAGCGAAGAGGACTTTGACGGTGGATATGTTGGAGAGGACAGGGACAGGGAAGACGGCGAAGAGAGAGATGGCGCCTTGGAATCGTTGCCATTCTTCGCGACGATGTGTGCTGTACTCGCCATCGGTGCTGCTATCTCGACCCGGACTTCAATTTCGTCTCCGGCCTCGTCGTCGTCGTCGCCTCATACGTTATCCCCTCCTTCACAACATCAGGCATCATCACCAAATCCCAGTCCAGCCTTCCTATATGCGCTCTCGCAACAAGCACTTGATGTATGGGACGCTCATTCGCGTCCGGAGGCCGAATCAGGAGTCCTCGTGCATCAGCGGACAGAGTACGTCCTCGGGTACGTGGTAGGGGTTGTTTATCTGCTGTTGCGGATGTCGGGTTCAGGATCGAATGCGCTTGACGTCGTTGCCGACGAACCGAGTCTGAACGAGGAAGAAAAGACGAGGGAGAGAGAGCAAGAAAAGGAGAGCATACGTGTTCTGGTGTGTTTTTTTCCTTTGTGATCACTTGTGTTCTCTGGTGACTGATCATCGATCACGCATATTAGATGCATAAAATGGTCAGCGCTGCGAGAGATGCTGGACTGGAGACTGCCCGCGATGGGATGTCTGGTTCCTCGTTCCTACCTTCAGCATCAGCCGGCAAGGGCATCTACTCTGCTCGATCTGGTCCTGCGAAGTCTACTGCTGGTGGTACAAAGAAGAGGGGCGCCGGCACCATCAAGCCCGCTTCCAAGGGAAAGAGCTCGACATTGAAAGGCAAAAAGTCAAAGTTGAGTTGGGAACGAGAACGAGAACGCAGTGCGGCTGCGAAAGTGGATGCGCAAGAGGAATGGAGCAGGATGGTGATTTGGGAGGTCATGTATTATGACCTGTGCGTGCTGCTTTTTTGGTTTTCACCACATTCAAATTCTTATCTCTGAAGTATGTTGATTATAGCTTCACATCCGATATGCTGGGCCATGAGCCATACGTGCCTTCGTCGGTTTATACCTCTCTCAAGCTCCCAACTTGTTCGTCGGCATCGTCATCAATAGACGGTGACTTGGACTTTGAAGAGGACGAACACTATGAAGGAGACTACAACCCACATTTCGGCGTGGATAGGTGCATATATGCATACCTCGGTGCACGATACCGGTCCGTTCTTTTTTTCGACACTTCATTTATCCTACGTTTTCTGATATTATTGTCTCGAAATAACAGTCTTGCACGTATATCAAGTCTGGTCAAAGCTCGCATGGCGGACCCAGGATGTTGCTGTGGATATACATTTGATCAAGCCTCCAAGCTCGAGGAGGAAATCGTGAAATGGAACATATGGTTTAGTCGGCGGTTGGATTCCCCCTCATCTTCGTCTTCCTCTTCGGCCTCGTCATCATCTACTTTGGGTTCTTCTAAAGCCTCGGACGAAGACGACAACGACGACAAAGACGAAGATGGCACGCTGCTCTTGGCTCAGAGAGCGGAGCTGGCGGTGTGGGCTAACATCCTCGTCGTGAAGATCTATACGCCTTTCTTGAGGCATGCTGCGTCAGCTGCTTCTTCATCTCCCAGCACATCATCATCCTCATCATCTTCCCAACGCCCGCAACACGCACCGGACGCAGACCCTCCAGCAAGCGTCGGCCCAGCGCTAACAGCAGCATACCAGACCACCGTACGCGCAGCACAGGCAATCGTGCGGGCCTCGCAATGCGTCATGAAGACCTCAAGTCTTAGCAAGTCTCCGGTGTTGGCGAAGTTCACTCCTGTTCTTTTTGCCCACGGACAAGCGGGACATGTCGCGGATTCGGAGGTGGAGGTGGCTACAAGCTTTGACGTGCCTATGGATATGGGTGTGGATATGCACATGCAAAACCCTGTGGATGTGGATATGGAGGGCGGCGTGGGTGTGGATGTGGGGTTGGATGTGGGTCTAGATGCCGATCTTCGGCAAGCTGTTGCTCAGGCACGCGGTGTGGGGAGGATGGGTATCCAGCATGGTGCCAATCCTACAATCCCAGATCCTTTCCCTCTTCGCCCATCTCCTCGCCATTCGGAGGGCGGTTCCTCACGTGTCGCGACCGCGTCGAAAAGAGAGACGCGACCGAAAACACAAATCCTTCCAGCCTTTTTCGACTTTTACCCTCTCGAAAAAGTTGTCTTTGACGCGGTTGTCATCTGCGCACATGCTGGCCTCGAGCTCGCTCCACGGCCCGCGCCTGGGAGGTCGTTATTACCAGCATCGTCACCCCATGCGTCCACAGAATTTGATCCTTCCCCTGCAACGACAAGTCGGAAAGCCAAAGGGAAATTGAGCCCAATTCTGGATGTCGTCGACGTTGGGCTTAATATGCTTTCGGATCTCTGTAGTCCGGCGGCTTCCAGGGGATGGGGATGGGGATGGGGGAAACAGGGGGTCGGAGAGGCTCAGAAAAGAGTGATGGAGGTGCTTTATCATCGGGCCGGGGCGCTCCGCGCTGCCGGTACAGTGCCGGGTCGTGTTCAGCCTCAGGCTCTTGACGCTCTTGAAGCACGGTATGGACAGAAGACCCACGCGAACGCGAGTCCCACTCTCATCGGCAACAGTAATGTGAACGCTTTGAAGAGGAAGCATGATCAGATCAAATTAGGTGGTGCTGCTCAGACCGTATCGCGATCGCTTGCTGACGGTAAGATTGATTCTCTCTCTTGGGAAGCTTTATACTCATTTTTCTCTTTTCTCGAAGATGTTCCCCGTCATCCTGCTTTTGGAGAAATCGTGTTGTCTCCTGCCATCGATCTCCCTGTGGCAACAACGCCTACCAGCAACCAACAGCAGCAGCAGACGAACAATCCTTACCCATTCGGACGGACCATCGCCATCCCAGATGCATCCAACAACTCAAACGCCAGTCCCGCTTCACCCAACACGCCAGGCTCACATCCTGCTGTCATCAACTTTCCACAAGACCTCATGCAGCGCAATGAGCAACAGAAACTCGAGCTGACGTCCGCCCTCACGTCTGTTGCAACCGCCCGACTGAGTGCTGCTGCCTCTGCCTCAAAGGGCCGCGAACGGAATGTGAAGGAGATGGCAAGAGAAGCCGAACGAGGTGCACCTGAAGACGGCAGCGAGAGTGAGAAGGAGAAGGAGAGGAAGCACCCACGCAAGTCTGCTGGTGGCACTCATCGCCCCTCGGTCGGTTTCAGGCTGCGGCATGGAACAAGAGATGAGCTTGGTGGAATGCGTGCACGTGCCGTAACGACGTCGGTGGGAGGTCAGGGTGAACCTTTGCCGTTGATGACGTCCAAACCCAGGCCATTCCCTCCGAGCACAAAAGCCATAGACACCGCCAATTCGGCGTTCGGGCTCCAGCACAAGCAAAAAACGCAAACTCAACCGCAGCAGCAACAGCAGCCACAGCACGTAATTGGAGGTGTCATGCTCGCCGGTGATCATGACGAAACTGATGACCGACATCGTTCTCGCTCGTCTTCTTTTGTTCAGGCTCATGTTTCAGAGCAACAGCAGCTACAGTCGCTATCACAGTATCAACAACCTTCCAATAACACGCAACGGAACAAGTTCCCGATGTATGATATCTCCCCCTCTGTTCGCCAACAACCACAGAGTCAGCTATCACCTGTGCATTCCCCTTTTACCCCACGCTCCGCATTCGACCACACGCAAAACATTCACAATAACTCGCTCTATGATCAACCTCCGGACCCTCAAGCTCGCCCCGACCCAGGCTTTTCAACATACGATGGTACCACGACGTCTTCCGGTGATAATGGATCCTACAACAGTCACAACAATAATAATGCACTAGTCTCGAGTCCGTTCTCATCTGCTTCGCTGGGTGTCGGAGGGGGTAACACGAACGGCCCGCCGTCCTCGTCTGGATCGCCTTTCACCACGTCCAGCGTGTCCAGCTCCTCCGGCGGTGGAGGGCCCCATCCGTCCACGCCAACATTCAACGCCATGAGTCATCCGGCGTCACCTCCTCACTTCGGACCACATCCTCATCCTTCGTCTTCTACCAATGGTCCAGTGTCCTTGTCCAGTGCCCCAGTTCCTGTTTCCGTTGCTGCAAGCCCCGTCATTGGCTATTTCCATACTCAAGGAGGGTCGTTTGATCATCAAGAATCTTCCTTGTCAGGAATGGAGCATCTTCAGCATCCGCACCACCATGCTCATCATCACCATCAACAGCAGCAGCAGCAGCAGCAAGAGCCGCAGCCGGTCGGGCGCGCACATGAACATGGACAAATATCACTCGGCGTCGAGATCGGTATGGAGCAGAACATGATGTCGTTGGCGGGAAACAACGCTATGTTGTACGATAAACATCCACAATCGCAGCACGGTCAGCAGCAGCATATGTATGATGTCAAACCTCAACCGGCTGGCCATATGCAATTCCTTCAGCATCCGGAAGAGCGTCAACAGACATCCCATTCCCATCAGCAGCAGCAGCACCCACCGCAGCATCATCGTCATTTAATGATGGGTCCACCTCCTTCGCATATGGGTTACGAGGACGAAACTATGGATGCCACTGGACAGAATCAAGCAATGTCGCTTGGAATGGCCGTGTCCTCTGCATGGCCGACTGCTGGCGCTGGCCAGGAACAGCAGCAGCAGCAGCAGCAGCAGCAGCAGCAGACACAGGCGGCACAACAACAGAACGCACAACCATTCTGGGGAAATGATCCTAACTTCAGGTTTTATACGTGATCTATGCCAGGTTGCTCCCCTTCCCGCACGGCGTCATTTTTCAAAAAATTTAGGGTATAGTGTCCTTTAAAACGGGTTTTTTCAACATTCTATTCCTTATGCTATGTTTCTCGCTTTGGCGACTATCGACCGTCGAGCTTCAAGCTTCGGGTGTTATCATTTATTATCTATACGTCCGTTGATCTTTATATCATAACCTTCTACCTCGATCGTTCTCTGTATTACCATCACCAAATACCCTTCCTCCGTGTTTACTACTTTCCTGTGACAACACCAGCCTTATTATATATATTACCCCTCCTCCAATCCCGTTCTTTCTGTATCCGTAACCATTTTTCTCTCCTTTTTTTATATAAAATTATTGTGCGCTTTTAAAGCAGTTACAGTCGCTTTTTTATTAGATGCTCAAGTTTGCATTGGTTTTATTCCTACTCCTAGTCGATTGTAGGTAGTACAAGTTCGGAAGAAATCTGAATCCTGTTATTCTATTTTCTTGTAAAGTGTGACCTGATCTAGACGTAGAACGTGAGTATTGGTAGAGCCAGAGTCTATGGAAGACCGGTGAAAAAGAAACACACCAAAAACTAGATATCTACCATGAACCATCGGCAAATCAATGAAGATGGTTATGGTGTGTTAAAACCCACAAGGACAGGAGGACAAGTCCGAGCACAGCAAAATAACTCCCAACAACGAATAGCCTCTCTTCATCCTCCTCTCTTTCGAAATCTCCGAATCGGTTATCCGTAACTGAATAGTAGTCCCAACTCGTAGTAACGGCTGGTAGCAATGGGCCCCTATCGTCCGCGAGACGCCCGGCATCACAATGCCACTCTTTGTTGAAGAAGGACCGACGGCTGGACGCCAACCTTCCGCGACTTGGATTCCTGAGGTTCCAGGAATGATCTTGCGTAGACCAGACGTTGGGTCCGAGAATTGTTGCTCCATACTGTTTCTCTGGTGCCTCTCGCTGCGTTGAGCCCTTCTGTACTGGCACAGCTGCCTCGACGATGTGTTTGGTGTGCGGGTCGTGGCGTCTTTCGCTGGCATTCGACCCTGTTGGCAAGGGAGTTGGATTCGAAATCATCGTGCTATGCCAGGATTGCTCTGGGTCGTCGCTCTCGCATGCAACCTCCTGAGGAACACTCTCCTCCTCTATATGTGGATAGAGTGTGCTGTCGCAATGTATCTTCTCTAACGATCTGTGGAAGATCTGCGGCGAGAGCGCGCCGGAGGTCGTCGATATCAAACATGGGGGCACGAATTGCCACCCTCTACGACTTTCATGACTGCTCCTCCTTGCCGGGTCGACGACGCTTGCCAGCTGCAAACGGAGGTGGTATCGGAGACGTTCAGTTTTCGCTGAGGCGTTTTTGATGGTCGTCATTTGGGATCGGGATGGACTCGGAGGAGTTCGAGTTCGAGGTCGAATTTGGGCTTCCTCTGCGAAAGTATTGGTTGGGATGCGCGTTTGCGGGGGGCTTGTCATGGACGATGGGTCTCGATGAAGTGTTTAATCTGAACGTCCGCGTCAACCTTCATTCGTGTTGTCCCATTTTCTGGAGTCCTGGGATGATCGGTGGGTGTTGTGTTGTTCATGTCGTGAAACATTCAAGACATGACAAGTGTTGTTAGAGGGAGGTCGTCCTCCAGGTCTCCAGTACTATGTACCGGGCCATATTATCTGTTGAGAATATTTATGGTGAGATGAACGGTGCATTGTTGTTGATTGTCAATCAAAATTGTCCTTACTCACCGACGCGGCGACAACGCCAGGCTCATGACGCGGTAACGTGACTAGCCAATATTCCTGATTAGGCTAATCGCGTTTGTGGCTGTGCGACTCCACACGTTCAACGATCCCAAGCGCCAAAACGATCCAGACGATTCCTAGGTACTGCAACGACTGCCATAGCTGCTAGTTCCTACTTTAATACATACAGCGTGAAACACATTCCATTGTACTAAATTCAGATATGATATAATCAAGGTGGACGTAGACGACTGAAGTTGGACTGAAGTTCAATTGAAATACTTGCTGAGTGTTGTAGATCGTCAACATAAACACTTTCTACACGATACACTCGCCAGACTTGAAAGGAAATCATCGTGGATTTTATTTTTTATCAATCAAGTGGAAAGACGATAGCAACTTGTATCATCTTGTTTGTTTTGAAGGAATCGGACTTACCGGTATGTGGCACAGCGATCTCGCTAAGATAGGCATTGCTGTGGCACAATCATTGTAGTTCAATTTAAGTCACTCGCCATTGCTCCCTCTCTCTCTCGCACAATCAACATCCCCCATTTGAAACCGTTGTTTCGACCGACGCGTCTTTGACCTTACAAAACCGTGTCCTTGCTTTCATCAACCTCCACAATCCCACTTATTCAACACAAAGACACCTCGCTCCCTCCAATGTCTGCTTTCCAACCTCCCAAGATGGCTCGAAAGGCTTTCAGCCGGTCCCAGACAAACGATGACAAGGGCCCTCTCACTCCCCCAATCACCCGAGCGGTACGACCACTCCCCAGACGGGCCCAAGGCCAGTGCCATAGTGGCACGGGTACCATGCTTGCCACCCAGCCGCTTGCCGGCCCTTCGAGGCTCGCAAATGCTAATGCCTTGGCCACACCATTCCCCGAAACTTTATCGCCTCATAGACACAACTACCAGAACAGAAGCCCACCACATCAGTGTTTGGTGACGTCCGAGCAAACATGGCTGGCATCACCTTCAATGCCACCAACCCAGCTCGATCTCGCACGCCCAGAATCCCCAACAGATTCACCACCAAGGAAGCGGTTGAGGATCAAGATGTCCGATACCATTCCCAAGGGCAAGCAGAAAGGTGTGCCTCCCAGGTGGCTCTGCTGGGGACTTTGTTACTAAATCTTCGAGTAGCAGGTACTGAGGCTGCGTTCGATCAAGGTCACAGCACCAACCTCTACACCCTCAATGGCTGTGAAAGAGAAGCATATCATTCTTACCACCACTCAGATCTCCATACAGCCAGATCAATTGCAACATTCGGCCAGAATCAGTCAATCGTCGCCGTTTCACAATCAAGCCACGCAGTTATAGCAAACCATCGAATTTCTCTGCACCAAAGAACCGCGGTTTATGGCTTAGACAGCGAGGGTGAGGCAGAGGAATTCAAATGTGCCCATATCTGCGGGGCAAAAAGGTGGAAGGCAGGCAGTGAAGGACCATCGAGTGTTCGATCAAGGCACGACGACACCGAATGCAAATTAGCAGCGACAAGCTGCACGAAGTCACGAATTTCAGTTGTCCTCGAAAGCAGTCCCGTCCCAGCAGCTGAGGGAGCAACCGAGGAGCTGTCCTACCCGGTATTGGAGAGCCTGTCACCGAAATCAAAACCTCAAGGTGCAGATCTGGACGTACTTCTAAGGAAGTACCGCTCCATTCTTCCACCGCATGTCTGCCGTGCTTCAGCCGCTGTTCCCCCCTTCCGATTGCGTGGGTTTAAACCCCTTCTTGGGCGAAGGATAGACTTTGCCCCGGTCGCTAAAATCTCTGCCGGAAATGGCACCTCGTCGCTCGAGGTAGTCAGGTCGATTAGTGCGCCAGATTGTGGCTTTGGCTTCCCGGAGGGAAGTTTGTGGGTGCGCAAGACTTTCAAGGCCTGCAGAAAGGACGTTGAGAGGGCGGTTCGCGAGAGCGCTTTGACCCAGTTGAAGAGGGAGTGTGCCGCCTACAGACGAATTGAAGAGGCGATGGGAGTAGGGGATATTGGTTTTTGGTTTATCATGAATGTCGAGGCGGTGATTACCATCAACTTTGACCCATGTTTGATTCTGGTGTGTTTGCGATTCAATCTGTAGTTTTGCTCTGTTTCACTGAATGCAACCCTTTCTTAGCCGCTGATGTGGAAGGACCTTGCCCATTTGATAGACAAATCAAAGGGCAAGATTGCAAGGAGAGACTCACGTCGTATCCTTGCCCAAACTGTACGTTTTTTTCCCTTTCTCTTCTTCTGGGATGCCCCTCCTCATGATCAAATCCAGGTCATCGGCTTGGCCACCCTTCACTCGATTGGAATTATCCACAGTGATATAAAGCCGGCCAACATCTTTCTCGATGCCCAGGGGAACGTGAAGATTGGCGATTTCGGATTAAGCCACATCACGGAATCGATCGAGAGCCTGCGCGTCTCAGAACCATACAGCACGACGAGACATGGCACACCGGGGTACATGGCTCCAGAGAAGATCAACTGGAGGGGGTATAGCTACCCCGTAGATTACTGGTCAATCGGATGGGTCCTCTACGACCTGGTCTCGGAGAAGAAAAGGGTGAGTCGTGGTTCTCAAGGAAGTTTTGCGGATGTGAGACTGTGAACTCATAACTTTGTTTGGTGTTTGTTTGGTGCAGTTGATGGACGCCCTTGTGGACGACGACGCGCTTATAAATTGGGCAGTCAATTACCGTAGACTCGAAGACAGGAAGAAATTCTTCGAGTCGGAGAGGTTTGATCACCATACTCTCGAATTGCTATGCGGGGTAAGCTTTTTTTTCCAAAGGTGAAAACTTTCTGATTTTACTACCCAGTTGCTCGATCCCAACCCTCAAACACGTATAGGAATCAAAGAGATGCTCCTCCACGATTTCTTTCTTAAAGAGTAAGAGTTCAAGAAGCATTATCAGGCTATTTTAATATACTTACACACTGTTTTTAGAGATGGCTCCTCTGAATTCCTAGGAATGGAGGAGGGTATGTACCCTCCAATTTTTAAATTTCGATGTGCAAGAGCACTGACTCTTAACATTCGTTCACAGCATTATCGAGACCCGAACACCCAATATCTGAAGAGTGGGACAAACCAGCCACATGCCGTTCGAAAGTCAGCACATATACTTCTGAGCCGAACGATGACTCAAGGTACCGATGGATCAACCCCTACGGTGCTTATGTAGCCGGAAGCAAGTTGCATGACTATGGCATTTGTCTCTGAGCCCATTTAGATTAGGATTAAACTTGTAGTAATAAATAAAATAAATTGACCATACCATTTAACGAGAAGAGTAGATTGTTGTCTATTCATTGAGCAGACTCATACTACGGTACTCCATCCCTATTCAGTCATCAGTCTTGGAGCCTGGTGATCGGCGTCTAGTCATATTTTGTCAGTTCATATACTTCCAGGCAGCCTATAGCGTTGAATTGCGATTCTCGAGACATCGCCGCTATCAAAGTTATTACCTGAGTGTCGATATGATTGTCACTCGCAGGGCATGGAACTTTAAGCCCCTCAGCTTCGATGGTTTCTTATCCACCGATCTTGAGAATAATGAAATGGCCGGCCGACCTTCCTGACAGCAGAGGGTCTTCTCGTAAGATGTTTGACCATACTACACACGGCTGTTGAACCTTAAAAACAAAGCATGCTGATGAGCTCATAAGGGATCCATGAAAATTTTCGGGCTCGCACCTGCTCCCATTTTTTAAAACTGTGTTTCAATCCAAGGGGAAAGAAAGGCAACCTAGTGAGCGCTGAGCACTGAGCCCTCGCGCAGTCCATACCCCTCTTCATAGAGACTATTAGCCGAGCTACGATTAGTAGCACTGAGTCTATAAATGGAAAAAGCGTGTATCCCTTCAGAGGAAGATTTCTAGAATAGAAAAGCGGAAGGCACCCGCTAGCCCACGTAAATCCTCTTTCTAAGATCTGACGACCCATGGGATGCTAACCGCTGATAAATGACTCAAAAAGGATTATCAATTCAACCTTCTGAAGGATGGGTAACTTACCGCCCCAATAAATAGTTGTGTTGGAGCACCTGGGGAGTTGATCGATGCACGTCTGAGTCTTCGATAAGATCGGAAAGGGCAGATGAAGGGTCATAGGACAGAGTATACCCACCAGCTGAAGTTGTGAGGTACCGACCGCTGATTCTATTCGCAGGCGAGGGGTACAAAAGGCCTAGGTTATAGGCTTCTGGATCCCAAGAATCCAATCCCCACTACAAGAACACTCTACAATACCTCAGGCCTCAAGGCTCATCCTCTAAATCATGATCGCCTTCGAAGCTCTCATGGCATGCTCAGCATGTATCTTCTGCATCCTATTGTGGGTTTGTCTGAAGATATGGCGCCGTGTCAGTGCAAACTCCAGCCTGAACAACATCCCAGGCCCACCTTCAAGGTCATTCTATAAAGGTATTGATTATCCACACCGCCACAATCTTTCTGCTGATTCCGAGGTTTAGGTGTCTTTGATCAAGTCTTCGGAGCCGATGGCTGGGATTTCCATAAAGAGATAGCAGAGACATGTGCGTCGACTTCCGAGAGCCTTACTCAGGGTTTTTTACCTTACAATTTTATTCCACCGAAGACGGAGGGGTCGTTAAGACCAAAGCTTTATTTGGGGTCAGTGGAGCTCCGATGAATTACGATAGATGCAAAGACTTACTAGGCTCATACAGGAAAACGAGCTTTACGTTTTCGACCCCAAGGCAATGAACCAGATATTCACCAAGGTAAGCGGCCTGATCAAGGTTCTTCTACCAAACATGCCCGATCTTCATGACCTCCGACAGGATCAACATATTTTCGAACTAGCGAATATCGAGTAAGTCACTATGTTGTTTATAATTGAAAGAATTCATACCCGTACCATCCGAACGTTTGAAAGCTCGACCGCCTTGATATTTGGACATGGTCTTCTCGGAACTCGAGGTGAGTGAAGTGCCGGAACTTCTGCTGAAAACGACGCACAGTATTCAAAATTCTCTTTCCTTCCGTATTGACTGTAGATGACATACATCGCAAACAACGGAAGATGCTCAACCCGGTATTTTCCATCGCACATATGCGCGCGATGGGTGAATAGTCCGCCCATTGGAAATATATCTGCGACTGATTGTTCGTTACATGATAGTACCCATCTTCTACAACGTCGTTAATAGGCTTCACGATGCGCTAAAAGAAAAAGTGGACGACGGACCCAAAGAGGTATGTGACACTGAACAGTTGATATTCCTTATGTTGAGTTGAAATCTCGCCCGAAAGGTTGACCTTTTGCAATGGCTAACCCGCACCGCATTGGAGTTGATCGGTCAAAGCGGACTTGGCTACTCATTCGACGATCTGAAAGAGAACAGTGTTCCTCATCCCTACAGTCTAGCAGTCAAACGATTTGTGTAAGTAGATTGATGCCCAGTCTTGAAACAGTACAACTCACCATGTATACCCAAGTCCTGTCAGTTTCAAGTTATTCTTCCCTCGCAGATATTTGTTGTCGACGATTATCAAAATCGGAACCCCCAGAATGCGACGCGTTGTAATGGATTGGTTGCCCTGGAAAGCTTTACACGACCTGCGAGATCTATCCGATTATGTTCATCAAACATCTGTTGAAATATACGACTCCAAGAAGAGAGCCTTAGCGGAGGGCGTTGAATCCGTCGCCAGGCAAATTGGAGAGGGGAAGGACATTATCAGCATCCTTAGTGAGTCATGCCCATCGTATTCGATTCCGTCTCCCTAACTCGAACAAATGTCATCTTGAAGTGAAAGATAATATGGACCTTTCGAAAGCGGACAGGTTGCCTGAGCACGAAGTGATAGCCCAAATCACGTAGGTGACGAGAATGTCTGGGGTCGAGGACATGACACGACCTCCCTTTCTAGAACTTTGGTGTTTGCTGCTACGGAGACGACATCTGGGGCATTATCAAGAATTTTCCATCTTCTAGTGATGCATCCTGATGTTCAGGACAAAGTTCGTCAGGAAATCCTTGAGGCCAAGGAAAGATGTGATGGGGAATTACCTTACGACGAACTGGTTTCGTTGCCATATCTCGATGCTGTCTGCCGTGAAACACTTCGGCTGTACCCCCCGATCGCGCGTGTCGTCAGAGTGTAAGTCCACCGTCCTTGAAATCGAATGAACGCGGACTCTTAACAGGATTTTAGGGCCCGAAAAGATGTCATGTTGTCCCTTTCCAATCCAGTCAAAGGTTTAGATGGGCGTGAAATGCGAGAAATTTTCGTGCCGAAGGACACCAATGTGGTCGTTGGAATAATTGCCTCTAATCGGAGTCGGGAGATTTGGGGACCTGACGCGTACGAGTGGAAGCCTGAACGTTGGCTTAAACCTCTTCCAGAAGCCGTCCTCAATGCACATCTTCCTGGTGTCTATTCAAATCTGTAAGTTTGGATGGTATTCAAAAAGTTATTTTGTCACTGACCGGTTGGATATTAGAATGACCTTCATTGGCGGCGGACGATCTTGCATGTGAGGACATCATCATAAAATCGTTATGACCGGGCTAAACTGACCATCCTCGACTCTCGATCAAGCGGCTTCAAATTTTCTCAGTTGGAAATGAGTAAGTCTTCTTGAGACTTGAAAAGCTTCTTGAAATACTCATGGACCCAAACCAGAAATCGTGCTCGCAGTGTTGCTGGGATCTTTCAAGTTTTCGCCCTCGGATAAGGAGATCTACTGGAGAATGACCGGCATCGCGTCCCCAACTATCAATAACATCAACAACACGAATGTACAGCTCCCCATTATAATGGAATCGATCAAGGAGTAGGCTGTCAGAGGAGGAACAAGAAGTACGAGATTAGTGACATTTGCGCAAGAATGTTGTCGAAACACATACAATGTTAATACAGATAATTGATCTGGTGTAGTTTCCCGTGAGCCCAAATGGAAAATATCAACTTCAGTCGAGTTTCGAAAGGGAGCCCAACCCCACCAACAACACGCATCATTTCCTTCAAACCACTATCCCATTATTGGAAAAACCAATAATGTTCGTCCTGGGGTAAAAAGCTGCGTTTTAATACCAGGTTCCTATTTCATGCCAAAGGAAAAAGGAGAGAGAGAAATAGAAATAGAAAGATTGGAGAAGGGGAAAAAGGAAAGGAAGAAGAGTATCACGCACCAAAAGTAGCGAGGGTATGACTATCAACATTGGAATTCCTTGCAACGTCTTCCAAACCCAACTCCGAGACCGACGACGACAAATCAAAGCTAACGCTACCGAGAAAACCTGTGGTCCTGGCTCAACGAAAACCTTCGGCGAATCCCAACAAAGCAGGTCTTCGTGATAAAACATCGGTGGAGAATAGGACAGCCCGAAAGTGGTTGAGGATTAGGATTGCACCAGGCCTGAAGCTTGAAAGGCGGAAATAACGTGTTAATGATCTTTCAATCGTTTTGACCATAGGCCAGCGTAGTACATAGGGGAAATATCGGTCTCGGCCTATAAAACGTATGTCAACGAAGAAAGTCAGTAAATGTTCAGAAGAATATACCATGCAGATGGATGACAGTCGCCTTTGGTTATTGGAATGTCAATAATATAACGTCCCAGGGTTAAACGGTTCGTCTTGTTGGAAGGAAGCGCAGGTTTGAGAGTCCCGAATGAGATAGGTGTACAGAATGGAAGGACATGATAGGGTTCATTTTAGGGCAGAAAGAGCATCTGGGCCAGGAGCAAAGCTTCCAAGCCAAAGAAACTCGGCGTGCATTCCCTGCCTGGAATCAAAAAAGAATTAAAACGAATCAACAAGGAAGAAAGAAGATTGAAACAAAAGGGCGAGTAAGTACCTTGAAAACAACATTTCTCATTGTCATTCCTCTGAAGTGGATCCAGCGGTCCAAACAATCCTCTGTCGCACACATTGCTGGAAATGTTGACGACCTATTTTCGTTCCAAGTCCCCCACCCGTTCCTCGGCTACTACCAGGACCAGTCTCCAATGAGACTTTCGAGGCGGTTGACGGTGTCCAGAGGCGACTGCATTCGATTCTTCGCCAATCGCTAGCCTGGCAAGTCAAAAGTTGAGGTTGTCGGTGCGAGGTAAGATGCGTTATTCGCGCTGGTTGTGCGACGTGTTTCTCTCATACCCGTTGTGGACCAGTAGGAGAAGAAGTGAAACAAGAGCGACAAGAACCATTGCCGCTTCATAGAGTGATGACATAAGCTTGAGGTCGTCCGTACACACGGAAGTTTCCTCTGCCTCAGGAAGGTCGAGAAAGGTTGAAGAACAGGATATATAAGAAATTGGTGTTTTTTTACAATCTCAAGTACATATTGTACACAAAAACGATATCAGGATTCAAAAAATACAATGACCAATAATACCTACATCATTCTGAAAATCAGCGCCCTGGAGGCGGCATACTATTTCTTTGAGCTCTGGTCGCTTTTCTGACCACAGCATGGGAAGTTGGACTTTGCGGAACCTTCTCGAGGCGCTGTGTCACTGACGTTCTGGCCCGCTTCTGACTGGTATGGAAGCCCGAATTATTTGGAGGTTCATCCTCTTCTTGAATCGAAGCTAATTTCCGCTTTCCTCCGGTGTAGCCCTCCTGATCATCTTTCTGAGACCAGGTTTCGACTTCGGGAAGTAGGTCGTGGTGCTTTTGAAGAATGTCGATCATTTCTTGGTGAGTGATAGGCGATACATCCTCCGCTTCCTCTTCTCTCGTAAATATCCTCGCTCGAAGTTCGTTGATACACGGAAGCAAATCTTTGAAATACTTCGTAACCAGATTTCCGACGGAGCGATTGAATGACTTGTTGGGGGTCATCATCGAGGATTCCTTCTTGAAACCGAGTTCTCGAATGCTAGTGCCTTCTAGCCAGCCTTGAATAGGGTACATCTTGTCGACGTCGATGTCCTGTCTTTCCACGTTGTGCGGTCCGGCGTAGTGGAGCGAGATCCAGAGGAGAATGAAAAAGAAAGACTCGAGATCGTGGTGGGGCTGATGTTCCTGCCCTGGCTCGAGGCCGACTAGAATTTCAATCGCCATGAAGGGTAACGTTCCCTGAAGTGAGGTGTCAGCACAAATCGCTGCTTTCAAAAACGAACAACATCACTGACCGTCCGATGACTCGTTGCGTCGGAAGACCTTTCAAACCGTTTCCCGTTGTCGTCTTGCGTGATTATAGCATAATCCAGGTCGATGAGGATACCTTTCTGGTTGTCTATCACTTCTTTAGTTTGAACAGGGGCGATTGAAGACTTTTCAAGCGTTCCATAGCTTTCATTACAGGCAGGAGCGGCCTTGGGTGATGCGACGCGTTGAATAAGAATGTTATTGATGCTGATGTCACGGTGCAAAATATGTCTTTCGACTAGACGACCATGAGCTATAAACGAGGTTTGTCAGGAAAAGAAATGTGTACGGAAACGACAGCCCCAAAACTGACCTTCAATTGCACCTATCATCACCTTCAAAAGTTCTCTTCTAGTCCTGAAGTTCGTCAACGACTCCGCGAGTGGTGTTGTGACGAGACGACGGTGCAACCGAACATCAACCTTCTCGTACCATTTCTTCCACTTGTACTTCTCTAAATCTGCGATTATAGAGCGAATGCCGGCCGTAGTGTCATCCTTGTCGCAAATCTGAACGACTTCCTCTGCTACCAGCTGAGAAACGCCGTCGATGCCTTCAGCAGCTCTCAGTATCTCTGCCTCTGTTTGAATCCTCGAAGTGTCGGTCCAGGTGTCCTTGATAACGTAGTCCTTTCCATCCCGTCGTGCATGCCAGCAGACCGTGCCCCTACCGCGGATCGAGTCGGTGATGAACAGGGTTTCGATGATTTGGTATTCGAGATTGAGGATGGTGATATATCTCGAACCCTGTTCGTCGTGACGAATAGTGGGATCGAGCCCGATTCCACCAACACCACAGAAGAGTAGGCCTGCAAACAGGCGCACGAGTTGAGTCGGATTGTAGGAAAAGTCGAATTTGGTAGAACCAACGACGCCAGCACGATCGAAAACGTAAACGCGAACATCGGCGCCGCAAAGGGATACCCCAATGATGAAACGACGTTCATCTTGGGTGGAGAAGATCATGTAGGCGCTGTTGATGAGCTGTAAAAGTGCCTTCCTGTGGTCATTTGCATTTGACTTGTACTCGAACGGGACGAGTATCGAATGCCATGTCGCTGATGCGCCTTCCCCATCCGCCGTTCCAGGAATGAGGCAAACGTCGGGTTTCCGATCAGCATTGGGCCCACCCTGAACAGGTTTTTCGCTTGTACACACCCAAGCTTTCTGTGGGGGTACAGTCGCTGTAGGAAGCGCCTTGTGTACCGTGTCCCTGATGGTGTAGTTGAGTTTGTTGAGAAAGGCTGCGAGGTCGGTTTCAGCTTCCCCAGGGACGATGCGACCACGAGAGGTTCCTGAGTAGGTGCGAACAAAAAATGTCTTCCAGTCATCGAGCTCGGTATACCATTGCTTGCTATAGACGGCGTTGTAGAGAGTACTGAAGGGAACTGGGAAGACAGAATCGGGGAAAAGATGCTCGACGAGGCCTGGAACGTCGAGCAGTTCGCTCTCCGCAAGTTCTCCCTTGAGTGCCGGATCCATATGGATGTGCTTGAGTGACTTATTTGCGCTGGGGTTCCCAGAAAGTTTACGAACGAAGGGTGTACTGTTGAACTTCTTCCCTGGCGCAGCTGGATCGGTTTGTGGTACAGCTTTTATAGGAGTTTTAGGGGTATCGAGACCTAAATCATGATGTGATGCATTAGCCATGATGGTTGTGGTTAGAAAAGAAGAGTAGGCTCACTGTTAGGACAATGTCATATAGCTGTCCTGTGTGGCACAGAGCAGAATGATCACTGCCATATTTGCGAGGGGACTCGCGTTAAGGATCACGGTCACGTTACCGCGTCGAACAATGGGCGATGTGACGTGACATTGTGATGTCCGACAAATTCCTGAGTGTCCGACTCCCCGACACCTCACACCTAGTCGTTGCCTCAACGTTGCCTTGTTGACCTTGAACTTGCTTTCAACATTTCAGGCTTCAATGTAACGTTCAAACGTCCAAAAAAATGACTCTACTTGATCAAAATATTACTATGCTTACCCCGAACATCGGACGGACCCCTCTATCGGTCAGTCACAGTTGGTCACAACCATCCATCAGAGGATTTCAGATCCCGCAAGGAGAGGGTCGGCGTCTCCCGACAC